>PVHX01007962.1:0-86982 GCA_004024805.1 Geosciurus inauris
TGTAATCTGCTTATAATTTTGTGCAAAGTTAGAAAAATTATGATTGTAATAATTTTTTTTTCTATTTGCCTCAACAAATATTTTCAGTGAATAGTGTGTACAGCTTCTGAAAATTTGTTTTTTTTCTGTTATGTTTGATAACATGTATTTAAATTCAACTTTTGAGAAAAATAAATAAAAAAATTAAAATTAAAAAAAATAAAATTAAAAAAAAAAAAAAAAGTTTAACCAGAGGTACAATAGGACCAGTTGGCATTTTGAAAGTACTGCTCTAGCAGGAGACTTTGAAGGGGAGAATGTGCAATGTGATGCACGAAAAAAAGAGATGCAGAAAGCCTCCAGGAGGGCAGGGCTAGCAGGAAGGGAGAACAGGGAGCAGATGGGGCAGAAAGGGGAGGTTTAGGAGGATTCAGATGCAGGAGACAATGCATGGGCTGAGTGATGGGACTGATGGATGTTGGAGGTGACACACAGGTTTCAGTCCTGAGAACAAGGTGTAGGGAAGCAGCCTTCTCTGGAATACAGAAAATAGGAGAAACTTCAGGTCAAGGACCACTGGGATTGTGAGTGGTTGGAGTAATGGAAGGGCTGGAGGGAGATGAGTCTATTCACCTTTTAATTACACATTCATAGCACCAATGATTTTTTTCAATCATTTGGCATATGTTTATATATCACCTTATTTTTTGATTAATGTTTGTGATTACATATGTTGACTTTTCAGCAATTCGGCAAGCTACTCAAAGGCAGGAATATTAATTTGAATTTTTGCTTATGTCATGCAGTTCACTGACCTAACAGTTGGGGCTCAAAGTTTATATAAAATATTCATGAAATAAAAATATATCAAACTTGAAAAAAAAAAAGAAAATTTTGTTCTGGCTGACCATCAGATTTCTGGAAACAAAAACCATTTCTAAATTGAAAGAACACCTAAATTTCATCAGCAAAGGGTACCATATAGAGAAAACAAATTGAACATTTTAACATTTTATTTTAGGAAAGATGAGTTTCACATGCTGTGGAATCGTGAGTAGGGAGAGGGGAAATAATATAAAAAAGAAATGTACAGCCAGGGCCTTTCAAGTTTCTTTCCTGAGTGATGTATCCTAAGGAAACCTGTTGTTTTACAACTTAAATTTCTTAAAACTCAATGTCATGTGTTAAAGACCAGTTTTAAACTTTCTGATTTTAGTAGTTTTGTGAACTGTGAAAGCTATCTTAGGAAGGGGGTGCTTTTTTGGTATCATAGCTTTCCTAATCATGTTTTGTCATTTTAGGGGTTTAACAGTAATGTTTGAAATAATGAAAACATATGGCCACACTTACGAAAAACACTGGTGGCAGGATTTATTTAGAATCGTTTTCAGAATCTTTGACAATATGAAATTGCCAGAACAGCAGACAGAGGTAAGAGAATACAAAATCTTCATTTAGCTTAATCAAGTTAAAAGATTCTTAATACTTCCACTCAATATATTTTAGAGTTTCAAATTAAATACACTGAACAGAGAAGAATTTCTAGAAAATTTTTCTTTAAGTCATGAGAAAAAATTAATATGTCTTTATAAACAAGAACACTACTTGGCAATATAAGTGAGTTAAGAATTCTTTTGTTTTCATTCTTTCTTTTAAACTTCGTTTCTTTTCCACATTTTGATATTACAGCTATAAAACATCAGTAACTTTCTTTAATATTACTTTGTGACTTCTTATTCTGAATTGAGTAAAATTTGTTGTATTTATTTCAGTGTACTTTAAACCAGTTATAGTATACATTTCAGACAGTATGGAAAGATAGCTTCAAATTTTTCCATTTTGTCTAATATAGCATTATTAAATGCAGATTTTTGTGGTTATCTTTTATGTTTGGAAAGAAGGAAACTACTTATACTTACTTTGTATAAACCTTAACTTTTATGGTGTTTTGAAGTAACTGTACTTTAGGAAAGTCAGTTTTTAAATCTGTGTTAATGCCACTCACATAAATTCTTTTTCTTTATTTCCTTGTTCTGACATACTGTAGAGCAAGGCCAGCTATAGAACTGTTTCAGAAGTCATAATATTAATGTCAAGACACTGTCAGTGATAGTTTTATAACAATTGAAACCAGGCAGAAAATAGCTAAAAAGTTATTTCAGGTGGATACATAGATTAGATACATACATACATACATACATACATACATACATATCAGATATTAAGTTGAGAAGAGTACCGTGTTTTAAAGGAATTTAAGTGGCCTGAAAGTCTGACAGTCTCATGTTTTAAATATGCAAACACATTTCTCTAATAATTCTCATAGTTGATGAATGCTATGACCTTAATTTAATGACTTTTCCCCCCAGAAAGCTGAGTGGATGACAACAACTTGCAATCATGCACTTTACGCAATCTGTGATGTATTCACCCAGTATTTAGAAGTGCTCAGTGATGTACTTTTGGATGATATTTTTGCCCAGCTATACTGGTGTGTGCAGCAAGGTAGGTCTGTACCATTTATGTGACAGTGTTGCATGTGAACCTGGTAATATATAAATGAATTGTTCTTTTCTTTTCTAGACAATGAACAGTTAGCACGATCTGGTACAAATTGCTTAGAGAATGTGGTTATTCTGAACGGTGAAAAATTTACACTAGAAATCTGGGATAAAACTTGTAACTGCACACTGGATATCTTCAAAACCACAATCCCACATGCGTAAGAAAATTATTACAACTTTATATTTGTGCATTGAATGAGTTTATAGCAGTGTTTGAAAGTATGATAGTGACTAGAGATTTATATAATGAAAATCCTGTGATCCTGCTCAGTGTTATGTGAATTTAGATTTATTATAAATCAGATTCCTGTATAACCATACAAATACGAATTTTTTTAAGGGAGGGATTGTCCGGGATAAAATATCCAGGGGTGTTTAACCACTGAGCCACATCCCCAGCCCTTTTGATTTTTTATTTTGAGACAGAGTCTTGCTAAGTTGCTGAGACTAGCTTTGAACTCACTATTTTCCCACCTCAGCCATGTAGTTACTAGAATTGTAAGCATGCGCCACTGTGCCCAGCTGAATTGAATTCTTTATGAACCAAAATCTTGGGTCATAATGCATGACTCCACTGACTTTTTAAAAGACTTTATTTGTACATATCACACCAAATGGTAGTTTTTAATTCAAGGTGGGGAAGCTGCCTCAACATGTTTTAGTTACTGTAGATTTAAAGAAAATCTTTCTGAATATTTCATTTTACAATAAGATGCCATCTTTCTCTAAGGGATATGTTTGGAATTGAATTATAATGAGATAGGGTTTTTTTGATGGAAAATAATTAAGACAGCATCTGGTTTATTTGTAGGACTGATTAGAGCTTACTGCCTAGCTCAACCTTAGAGATGTCTAGTCCATATGTAGTTTTACCTTACATTTACATTTTTTAAATCTAAATCTAACAGATAGATTTTCTTTGAAACATCTTATTACGTAGACACACGAATATTTATTGATTTGAAACATATGTGAAAATTAGTAATTAGTTCATACTTTTAAGCTTCATAAACGTTCTTAAAATGAATTCAATATGTTTGCAGTCTTGTAGTCCCCTTAAATATAATAATCAGTAGTACTTCAAACAGAAGAAGTACACTCCTAGAAAAGAAGTCTCTAGGTAGGGTGACACTGAAAGAGGACACAGTGATTTTTTTTCACCTATTTGCAGATGTTGGGTAGTTTTTCTTATTTTGCTGGTGTATTTTTTTTGTTGGAGCAATGTGAGTAACTGACAAATGATGCATGTCTGTCAGAGTTTATGACCTATGACCCTATGTTAAAGGTAATATGAATTATTGCCTTGCAGTTGTTACTTTTAGATCTTTACAAAAAACTAACTGGGCTGTACATTCTTTTTGATATGCATTTTTATTTTTATATATTTGCAGTGCTGGGAATTAAACTCAAGGGGCCTGTGCATGAGGCAAGAGCTCTATCATTGAGCTACATCTCCAGCCCCTACATTCCTTTTTTTATAAGAATTAGATCTGTTGTAGTAAGTTACATACTCAACACTACACATACACATGTTTCTATTTTAAACACCTAATTCGGGGTTGGCAACTTGATTTCTAATTTGGGCCAAATGTTAATTTATGTATTTTTAGGGTTTTTTTGTTTGTTTTTTAGGTAGACTGAAAAGTTCTATTTTTTATTTTTAATTCTATAAATTTTTTTGAGAAAAGTCTCAAAAGTTTTTAAATCTTGCCTTAGAAAATATTTAAAGAAGGGTAATACTCAGAAAAGTTCTTGAAACTTTTCAGGAAGTGTATTTTACTGTAAAATTGATAACCAGATTATCCTTCTAAATATATTAGATGCTACTAATTAGATGCTACTTAACTACTTTCTAGAAATACATAATATAAACTTTTTACTAGATGCTTTTCAGCAAATTTCTTTTAGTAGTAATCAAGGGTATTATATATTTTCAGTATAGTCTTATGACACTTTCATGTTTTTTTCAAAATATTCTGGATGTACAATGTAGGTTACCTTCCCAGTGATGGTTGTGATTTTGTTGTTTCAAAGGCTTCTAACCTGGCGTCCTACTTCTGGAGAAACTGCTCCCCCACCTCCATCTCCTGTGAGTGAAAAACAGTTGGTAAGTAGTTATTTATGATAAGTATTTTTACCATGGGTAAGATTCTTACACATTAATGTCCTAGTCTGTTCCTACTGCTATGACAACATACCTGAGCCTGGATAATTTTATAAAAGAAATTATTTTCTCTCAGTCTAGAAAGACAAATGAATTTGCTGTCAGGTTAAATTTCCTGTTGGTAAATTTACAGTTTAACTCTTAAGTGCCGTGGAGAGGGTATTTAAAATCATTTTTTAATATAGAACATAGGATAAAATGATTTCAGGGATTGTGAATGGGCGGTACCAGATTACATAGGGATTTTCATGCCAATTAGAAGATATTATTGGATCTTATATTACCTAACATTTGTATTTGGATAAAATATCACCTTACCGAAAAGTTGCAGAAACACTACAAGGATTTTCAATATACTCCTTATCCAGTGTATTGATTTTCTAGGACTGCTGTAACAAATTACCACAAACTTGGTTGCTTAAATTCTAATGGCCAAAGGTCCAAAATTGGGAATCAGCAAAGCTACCACATTCCCTCTGAAGGCCAGAAAGGAATATTATTCTTTGCCTCTTTTAGCTCCTTGTGGCTGCTGACCATTCCTTGGCATTTCTCACGGCTCTTTCCTCTGGGCCTGCAGCTCTGCTCTCTGAACCGTTCCTCCTTATTCTTTCAGTTAGAACATGTTTACAGCCAAGTAGTAATGTTAGACCATTTCCTGATACAATCCTAGAAGTCTAGCAACTTTATTTCATTCATTTCTATCCATTTCAGTCTAGGCTGGCTTTATTTCTGCCAGTATATCTTTCTCAAAATCTTTGTGGGTCTCCTGTGTATATAAAGAGCGTCTATTCCTTTAAACAAAGATTTTCCAGAAATATTTTCCTGGATAACTATATTTTGTTTCTGGCTTCAGTTGTGATGTTCGTTTGGACCTGTTAGTCACACACCTGATCTCGCCAACAGAAAGTTGTCCAACCGTATTAATATATTGGCCTAGCTATATAATTGGTTGGCCTTCTCTTCAAAGCGTGCTATTCTAACAGTGCATTTCCTAATTGTGGTATCCTTTACAATCTGCATAGGCTGAGATCTTCCCAAACTGTAAGTGCTAGTACCTTTGTGCTTAACAGTTCTTTTACTCCGCTTATCTCTTTCTTGTTGAATTTTACTTAAAAACAGCAAGGAAAAGTGAGGCCACTCCTTTAACACTACTTAGAAATCTCCTCAGTTAAATAACTTAATTTAATCAACTTGATCACTTATAAATTCTGCTTTCCACCTGACAGTACAACACAATTCAGCCAAGTTTCTGCTGCTTTTTAACAAGGGTTACCTTTCCATTAGTTTCCAATAAAATGTTTCTTATTTCCTTCTGATACCTCTTCAGAAGCACTTAACTTTCATATTTCTGTGAATGTCCTGTTTTTGACCATGTATATTCAAAGATAGAAAAAACTTTCTCTACTGTGCATTTCTTTTCTTTCTGAATCTTCACTAGAATAGCCTTTAATGTCTATTTCTACCAATAGTCTCTTCAAGGCAGTCTCTGCTTTTTCTGTTAAGTTCCTCAGAATTCTTTGAGCCTTTCCCATTATCCAATTCCAAAGCCATCTCTCCATTATTACATACATGTTACAGCAGCTCCCCACTTCATGGTATCAGAATCTTTATCATTCTACCTGAGAAACAACATGGAGGCAGGAGGGAATTTATTGGACAGGTCAGCAGGTTGGAAACTCAAACAGGATTTGAAGCTGCTGTCCACAGGCAGGATTTTTTTCTTATTCAAGAAAATCTGAAGCCGGGAGCGGTGGCTCAAGCCTGTAATCCCAGCACTTAGGGAGGCTGAGACAGGAGAATTGCGAGTTCAAAGCCAGCCTCAGCAATGGCGAGGCGCTAAGCAACTCAGTGAGACCCTGTCTCTACATAAAACACAAAAAATAGGGCTGGGGATGTGGCTCAGTGGTCGAGTGTCCCTGAGTTTAATCCCTAGTACCAAAAAAAAAAAAAAAAAAGCTGTTTTACTCTCTCAAATGAGGCCCTTCTAGATAATTGAGGATAATCTCCTTTACTTAAATCAACTATGAACATTAACCACATCTCTAAAACACCTTTAGAACAATACCTGAATTAATGTGTAATTGCATTTGGCTTATGTAACTATATAGGGCATTGGCACTACATCCTAGCCAAGTTGACAAAACTAATCATTCCACCAAGTTTTTCCATATGTTTCCATTTTACCTCATTTGCTTTTTATCATTTTCATCCTTTTTTTTTTCTCATTCCTCTCTTCTCCCCACATCTTACTAAATTCTTTGAAAGTAATTTGCAGATATAATGCCTTTTAAAAAATGCCTAAAACATTTTAGTGTTTTTTTTTCCCTTGAGGGGGAAAAAGGTGTCTTCCACAACCACAGTGTAATTATCAATCACTGAAACAATAGGCTTTATTCAAATTTCTGCTAATGTCCTTGAATGTTAAGCCCAGGAGATCATAATATAGCAAAGTAATGCCCATTGACTTGATTTGTCCCCATAGCTTTTAAATTTCTTAATACTTAATTGTCAAATAAACTTAGATTTCACAGAAAAATAGCATTCTTAGTTTTTCTTGGGAACTGTGACAACTGGTATACAGGGCCCACATTGCTCCATGGTTGGTCTGGTGAAGCTATTTATTCATCACAGATCCTACCACTTTTTAGGACATCCTGTTGCAAGCCCAAAATGAACTTGGCACTCATTTTTCGTTTGCCCCTGCTACTGTACAGTATAGAATTTGTAGTGTGGACTTTGCTGTCTGTCCAAACAAAATCTTCACTCCTCACAGGTCTAGTTCTGTTACCTTCAGCAAGTCACTTACCCTCTGGGTAAAATAAGGCTCCTGGTGAGGATGAAATCAGGTAATATGGGTAAAGCCATACTGTGTCTGTGCTTGGTCCAGGATCTAGAGTGGTAAGTGCAGGGTGCTTCCAAATCTGGCTGACAGACTCCTCCAAATGCTGCAGCACTGTCTCACCTTCTCACCTTCTGGTCTCCTGAGCTGCTCTTTGCTGCTGCCACCACCACTTCTGATATCCACCTCTTCTTTTACCCTCTTTTCTTTGTATTCTCCTCTATACTACTTAAGTTTTGCCAATAAATGGTGATACTTTTTCTTCACTTTAATTCTCAGATATTCTTGCTATGCATTTAAGGAGTAATTTTTTAAATTAGAGATAAAAAATAATATCCCATTACTGTAAAATAATATATACATGTCCATATATACACACAATATAATTTTTTTAGAACAGTGTAATAGAAAATATTTTCATCCTTTTAGCATGCTTAACAATGATTTTTTTTATTTATTAGGATACGATATCACAGAAATCTATAGATATACATGATTCTATTCAACCAAGATCTGCAGATAATAGACAGCAAGCACCATTAGTTTCTGTTGCCACTGTGAATGAAGAAATCAGCAAAATTAAATCTACAGCAAGTGAGTTATTTCTCTTAGTTAAAATAAGTTGTGTCTTTTATGTAGATAAGGGATAACTTTTAAATTTTACTTTTTACTATTAATAAGCATATGCTATAATTGATTGTATAGCCACTTCTTTACTATACCTACCCCAACTTGAACATACATGACTGACAGATAAATTCTCTCATCCAAGAACCAGACTAACACTTCCAATATCAGCCATTTTCCACAATGCCTTTGGCTAATGTTTATATTGAGAACATGGGTTTTCCTTCTGCATCCCCTCCATATGTCAGCCCCATTTCTATCTGCACAGGTACAGTCCAACATTGCCGCTTTCTTCCCATCTGTCAGGGCACTTAGTGAGAGACCCCTGCTGTCTAGGCAGGAGTACCCAGCTCTGAGGATCAAGCCTTGCCACACTGTTACCCACTCCACGTATGTAGATAGGAAAACAAGGGCCACATCTTTCACCTTTTCCTCAAAAAAGGGAAAACTTTCACTTTTACTAAATTGGTACAGTTTCATTTGCTGCAGGAAAATAACACCTAGGGAAGACTGCCATCTCCTTAGAAGAGAACAAGACAGCTTTAAGTACTTTTTAAAAACTGAGGTTAAATTCAGTAACTATTTTAAACAATTCAGTGACATTTAGTACATTTAGTATGTTGTACAAGAGCCATTCCTGTCTAGTTCTAAAACATTTTTTCGCCCCCAAAAAAAACTCCATGACCATTGTGCAGCCACTCCCTAGTCTCCTCTTCCCACCCCCTGGCAGCTACCATTTTGCTTTCCATTTATGGGTTGGCTGTTCTGTATATGTTGGAACTAAAGAGGACACATTTCCTTAGACATCTCTGCCTACTGCTAAGTCCTTTCTGGAGTCAAGTGCTACTAGGAGTCTGTCCCAGGGACTGAGGTGCTTTTATGACACAAATGAAGTAGTGAGTGCACCTTGTCAGCTGTGACTGTAGTAGAGGAAGATGAAGACTATACTTGAGGAAGAGCTAACCATTGAGACCTATGGGTTCCTTTGTTCTAGTTTGTTTTTTTACTTGAGATCTAGCAATAAATGGAATTCTACAGTGTTCAACCTTTTGTATTTGGCTTTTTTCACTTAGCATAATGTTCATTTTATTGTACTATGGATCAGTAACACATTGCTTTTTATTACTGAGTAATAATCCACTATGTGTGTGTGTGTGTGTGTATGTAGGTAGGTACCAGATTTGCTTGTGCATTCATCTGCTGATAGATGTTGAGTTTATTCCACCTTTGTGTTGTGAATAGCCCTACTGTGAACATTCATGTACAAATAATGCTTGAATATCTGTCTTCAATTCTGCAAATGAACTGAAGCATAGAATTACTGGGTCATTTGGTAATTCTCTGACTTTGTGAGGAACCATCAAACTGTATATAGCCAGTGGCATCATTTTACATTCCTACTAGTAATTCCACATCTTTGCCAACACCCTTTTTTTCTTTGTTTGCTTTTGATAATTACAGCCATCCTAGAGGGGGTGTTTTTTATTTTCATTTCTATAATAGTGATGGTGAGCATCTTTTCATGTGCTTGTGGCCCAATTGTATCTCTCCTTTGGAAAAATTTCTATTTGTATCTTCTGTCCATTTTTAGTTGGGATTGTCTTTTTGTTAAATTGTTGCACCCTCTGGATACTAGATCCTTATCAGATGTGAGATTTGCAAATATCTATTTTCTCCCATTTGGTAGGATATCTTTTCAGTTTTGCAATGTCCTGAAATGCATAAAAGTTTTTAATTTTGGTGAGATTCATTTATATGTTCTGTTGTTGGTCATGCTTTTGGTGCCATAGCTAAGAATCTATTGCCAAATTCAAGGTCATGAAGATTTTACCTTATCCTCCTAAGAGTTTTATTCTTTGAAAAATTACCCTTGGGTTGTTGGTCCGTTTTGATTTAACTTTTTTCAGGAAATGTTTTATTAATTCTGAGAGAATTTGTTCTTGGGAGAAAATAGGCCCCGGTAACCTATTTGAAAGAAGCTTCTACCTTTAGTTACTGTATCTTGCTAACTCCTTAAAGAGGAGGTAGGTAGTAGAAGTAGCCAATTTCCATTTTTCATTCTTATTCCCTGGGTGACAGAATAGGTCCTGTAGAAATCCAATGCAGCTTTACTCTGCACTGGAAAATGATATTAGGATGAAATAGTAATAGACTTTTCTCTCCTTTAGCACTGATTCTGAACTTGAATATACTCATCTTGGTGTGACTTGATGCCCACTCATTAGAAAGTCTTCACTTGGCTAATGTGGGAATATACGTTTTCATGGAGCAAGGATGCTGTTCTCCTACCACCCTGAGCCAAGTACTTTGACTGATATCCTTGTGTCATACACCTCCTGCCCCACATTCCCCTGGAGGTGTTTTAGGTGAGGTGCATATTGGCTTATTGACTCAAAATAGGTGATGCTGGAAGAAGAGCAAATGGCCATGTTCCCATAAACTTTTACTTGGTGGGCTTTTCCTTGTGATTCCTCTGTTTGATGAGTATGCCAGCTGCCTTCTGACTCTCTTCTACTCAGAGAATGACAGCATAGTACTTCACCTGTCTAAAAGGCAACTGCATCATTTTTTTCTACATACCTTCAGAAAACACCATTGTTCCATCTAGTCTTGATTCTGTACCTACAGTCACAAGTAGTTAAAATCTACCTTAGTTTATTTCCTCTTCTGTGGTGACCCAATGAAATAGTCACGTGATATAACCTTGGCACTGTCAAGCTTTGTTGTGAATAGGATTTTGCAAATAGATTTTGTCTGCAGACCTTCTGGTCCCTGCTGGTGGACTGTAGTTAGGATCCACTCTGTCAGTTTTCTTTTCCTTTTTTTTTTAGGTACTGGGGATTGAATTATTAAACTCAGGTGTACTCACATACTCGACCACTGAGCCACATCCCCAGCCCTATTTTGTGTTTTATGTAGAGACAGGGTCTCACTGAGTTACTTAGCACCTCGCCATTGCTGAGGCTGGCTTTGAACTCGTGATTCTCCTGTCTCAGCCTCCCTAAGTGCTGGGATTACAGGCATGTGCCAACTCTGTCAGTTTTCAAAGGGTGTCAGAAAATGTGCCAAGGGAGCTTCCCTGTTCGGGCACAGCATAGCCTCATCTGCCAGACTCTCAGTTGCTAGGAATTTCTGGGTGCTTGGGTGCTGCTGAAAACTCTTAACACCCACCAGCAGCACATATGTTGGAACTAAAGAGGACACATTTCCTTAGACATCTCTGCCTACTGCTAAGTCCTTTCTGGAGTCAAGTGCTACTAGGAGTCTGTCCCAGGGACTGAGGTGCTTTTATGACACAAATGAAGTAGTGAGTGCACCTTGTCAGCTGTGACTGTAGTAGAGGAAGATGAAGACTATACTTGAGGAAGAGCTAACCATTGAGACCTATGGGTTCCTTTGTTCTAGTTTGTTTTTTTACTTGAAATCTAGCAGTAAGAATCAAATGTTAAATTGAACATTCTTTCTGAAAAATATCTGTAAAGGGACTTTTTTTAATGACTTCAATAAGAATAAATTTAATCTATTTTACACGTAAATTTACTTTTTTATTTTTATTATTATTATTATTTTGTACCGGGAATTAAACTTAGGGACACTCATCACTAAGCCACATCCTCAGCCCTGTTTTGTGTTTTATTTAGAGATAGGGTCTCACTGAATGCTTAGTGCCTTGCCGTTGCTGAGGCTGGTTTTGAACTCACAATTAATTCTCCAGTCTCAGCCTCCCAACATTTAAATTTATTTTAAAAATAAATTTAAATGACTTTTAGAAAAGAATTTGGTTTTATGGTAGAAAGAAACTGAGGGATTTTAAGTTATCCAGAGCTGGAACCATTGCCCCAAAACTGATTGACCTGCTGTCCCTCTTGGGCAGCTGGCTGCCCTGGAAAAGCTGCCCCTGAGACTCCAGGATACAGGTGTGACCTTGCTCTCTGGGCCTTCCCGCCCCCACCAGGGCCACTAGGCAGTGCTGCCACACACAGCCACTTGATAGTCAGATTTTCTTTCCTAACCTCATGCTTCGGGATCTGCATGGTCAGTGAAATGGAACATTCTTTCTAATGAAATTGTCCTTACAGGTTGGGGGGTTGTCAGAACTGCCCTGTTGAGCAAATTTGTTCAGCATAGAGGAATGTAACTAAGGAAAAAGAAAAGAAGTCACAATGGGGAGGTATTTTTTTTTGGTGCTAGTGATTGAACCTCAGGGACTCAGGGACATGATCACCGAGCCACATCTCCAGTCTTATTTTGTATTTTATTTAGAGACTGGGTCTCACTGACTTGCTTTCTGCCTTGCTTTTGCTGAGGCTGGCTTTGAACTCACTATCCTCCTGCCTCAGCCTCCCAAGTTTTCATGATTTGGTTATTTTTGTAGTAATGTACTTGGCATAACTTTTGATAATTTCTTTGCTATTGGATCCATTTGAAAATAAGATAGGTTTAGCCACAACTGCTAATCTAAACCCAAATAAAACATTCTGTGGCTAAATTTATGCATAGTTTAATCAAAATCCTTGGCTATCCCACTTATTTAGATCTAGTTCCTGTTGTTATCTTATGGTCCAGGTTTGTATATTACTTATTTTCAAAGGTAAGACTTGGGTTTATAGTAAACACTATTTACATTTTTCGGTTTTTATCCATTTGTTACATACAAGAATATACTGAATCTCATTTAAAAATTAGTGGTAAAACCAGCTTGAACACATTCATTGTTCTAAATCATGTAGGGTATTTCTGTTTATTTAAAATTTTACTTATCTAAGCCTTACCTAAATATTGATTAAACTTTAATGCCTATGTAGCAAAGCAGTATGCCCTTCTCAATGTGATATGTGCAGGTTACCTGCATATATATTAATGTTTCCTTAGCATTGTAATGTCATAGAAATTACAAAGGATTCAAAATAATGTTTTGTTTGCATGTGCATTGGGGGGGGTTTCCTCACAGAATTTCCAGAACAAAAATTGTTTGCTGCCCTGTTGATTAAATGTGTTGTGCAGCTGGAACTTATCCAGACCATCGACAACATTGTGTTCTTCCCAGCCACAAGTAAGAAGGAAGATGCAGAAAACTTAGCTGCAGCCCAGGTAAGGACCCTAAGAGAGCCACTTTCTGTGTGTGAGTAAGGTTAGCAATAATGGCCTGGGCTTCAAGAGCAGAGGCCAGACTAGAGATTTAATTTGGAGGACCTTCATCACAGAGATGTCACTTTAAACCTTAAGAGTGGTTGATACCAGGAGGCATTGAATGGTTACAGCAGAGAAGAGGGTCAGGGACTGAGAATGAGAATCATGGAGTCGGGGAAATTCAACAGTTGGTGTCATACTTGAAGTCAAAGAAGTTTTCAGAAGGATGTGAGCTGATGCTGTGGACAAGTCAAATAATATTACAGCTGAGAATTGCTCTCCAAGTTTGGAGAATGCAGTGACCTTGACAGTGTGTCAGTGTTTTACATTGAAGACAAAAGAGTAATTGAAATAGGTACAGAAGGAGAGGAATTGGAGAAAGCAAACATTGTTAACTCTGTCCAGTAGTTTTGCTATGAGAGGATACAGAGAAATGGGATGGTAGTTGGAGGAAGAAGCATGAGAGGTCAAGAGAGGGTTGCTTTGTTTTTTTTTTCAGATTGATAGTATGGCAACATATGTTCACTAATGAGAGTTTTCCAATAGAGAAAAACTGAGTGGTGGTGGCCGGTGTGGAAGGGGGGCTTGCTATAGCATTATTTCTGAGTGACTGGGGATGGTGCCTCATGTAGAGTAGGTACCACCCAGGCAGTCCATTCATGGCAAACAGGGCAAAAGGGTGTGGGATGCAGATGCCAGAAGGTTGGTATATTTGTGGTAGGAGTATGTTGAAGTTTGTGGTTGAAAAGAGAAGGAGAATCTGGGGCCTGGAAATAGGCCGGGTGACCAGTGACCATAGGGCCTGGGAGGGGTGCTTGGTGATCAGGATATATAACAGAAGGTGGACAGTTCTCTACTCTCTTTTAAGATAGAGCAGGTTGAGTTTTATGTCTTGCTTGAAAAACAGGATTTTGAAGGAGAATTGAGTGTTAAATTTACTAAAATGGTGATGATTGTGCTGTGGTGGTTTGTTTTTCAAAGA
This sequence comes from Geosciurus inauris, assembly GCA_004024805.1. Classification (NCBI taxonomy): domain Eukaryota; kingdom Metazoa; phylum Chordata; class Mammalia; order Rodentia; family Sciuridae; genus Geosciurus; species Geosciurus inauris. The sequence goes on from PVHX01007962.1 coordinate 14,286, forward strand.
GAGATGCAGTGGACTTCGATGTTCGAGTTGATACACAAGACCAAGGAATGTACCGCTTTCTAACATCACAGCAACTTTTTAAACTGCTAGACTGCTTATTAGAGTCACATAGATTTGCAAAAGCATTTAATTCCAACAATGAACAGAGGACTGCGCTATGGAAAGCAGGTAAGCTGCTCAGGTCCCACATGGTACTGTTCACTGTGCAAGGATACGCTAGAGATGTGTGAACTCTCAGAATTCACCAATTGTGCACTTCAGGTCTGTTAATAATAGTCACGTAATAGGTTTTTTCTAGTCAACAATAACCCAGATAACTACTGGGTGGATTCACATCCCCTGCGTTTGGTCTTCTCCCTTATTAATTGACTGATTTGACTGACCATTCTTTCATCTTGTTAACCAAACCTGCAACTTCCCGTTGATACTTATCAGAAAAATAAAAACTGTCCTTTTCTAAAGAAAAATGATGTGTGAAGATCCTGCCCATGAAATCTGACATACATACTTGAATGACTTCTTTTTACTTGGAAGTTAGCCACACCTCAGAATAGAAGTCAATGTACTAGGACCGGGAGGTATATTGTTTCAGACAGATAAGCAAATTTAAATAAAAAGTAAGCTTTATGAATTTCACTGACATTGTTAATTTTTTACATAAGAAATAGTTATTGGTGCCTAGTAGAACAACACAGAGGCAGCAAAATACAGAAAAATAAGGGAGCTGATGTTTGTTTAACACCAAGTTTTGCATCGAATACAGTGCTAGGTGCTTTACATTTGCTTTTTTAATCTAAAATGCCTTCTGCATCCTTTTCCCTTTATAACCTAACTTCCAGAAGGAACAGATCGTACTTATCTTTTTCTCCTTTCTTCACCTTATTCCCACCATTTTACTGGGACTGTTCCTACAAAGGTGACCAGGCTCCTTGTTTCCATGCATACTGTACCCTTTACACCTCTGGTATTCAGTGTTCCCCTTTCTCCTCCACCCCACCCTGTGTTCTTTTCATCTGGGAGCCCTGCCACTGACAGACCTCATTGTACTTCTACAGCTTTGACTACGGGGCTTCAGGTACAATTCATTTGAAGGGTTCTAATTTCCCAGGCCACAGTTGTTTTAAATCTTACATCAGCTCTATAAGGACACAGGACTGTGGCTCAGGGCAGTCCTGCTTTATAGACATCTGATGCCAACAGTTGAATGCACTCAGAATTTGCCTCCCAACAGGCTGTTTGCCTTTAAGTAAGATACCTTTCCAGATTAATCTTGGAAACATTCCCTTTCTGCAGGCTTCAAAGGCAAGTCCAAGCCCAACCTTCTTAAGCAGGAGACAAGCAGCCTGGCCTGTGGGCTGCGCATTCTCTTCCGGATGTACATGGATGAGAGCCGGGTCAGTGCCTGGGAAGAGGTCCAGCAGAGGCTTTTAAAGTAAGACTCTCGACTGATTTCTGCCTTTGACCCACGTGGCTGCGTGGCGCAGAGCAGGAAAGGGACAATGGCAAGATCAAGAAGGTAGCTGAACCTTTGGGGCCTGGAAGCCCCTATTTTACAGATCAACTACAAAAATTAAATACAATTTTACAGGTGAATGTGCTTATTTTTTTGAGATAGGGTCTCGCTATGTTGCTCAGTCTTGCCTCAAATTCCTGGGCTCAAGCGATCCTCCTGCCTCAGCCTCCCAAGAGTCTGGGACTATAGGCATGTGCCACCATTCCTGGCTTAGGTGAATGTGCTTTGTACAGCTGGTAACATGTGAGCAGATTATATCTAACATAGAATGAAGGAGAAAGCTTTATTTCTAAAATTCAGAAACTTTTTGATAACAGTTTTTAGGTCTTTGTAATATTAGATAATCCATTTTTATAGAGCAGTCATTCATGAAAATGAGAGCCTTCCTACTTACCAGCCTTCCTGCATTTAGTTTGAAAAAATATTGGGATTTTTTATTGGTTTGACTTTTTTTCATTGTTTGACTTCGTGACCAATAAAATTTAAATCATGCTAAGAATGAAACATGCCATTTAGAAAGAATACTGTCATCTGCATCAATACAGTTGAATGCACTCAGAATTTGCCTCCCAACAGGCTGTTTGCCTTTAAGTAAGATACCTTTCCAGATTACTCTTGGAAACTTTCCCTTTCTGCAGGCTTCAAAGGCAAGTCCAAGCCCAACATTATAGTTTTCTGTCAGACCAGTTAAATACTTTTTAGAATTTTAAGAAATCACCTAGTCTGTATTCTCCCATTTTACTGTGGCAAGACTATTCAGATCCAGAATGATCTGGGGCATAATAAGCAATGAAGGGAAGAGCCACCCCACGTTTCAGCCCAGGTCTCTTGACATCAGGCTTGTGCATGTACATTGGCTTTAAAGTCATTAAGACTTAAAAAGTTTGATTAGTTTTGTTGCTTGTTTTTGTGGTACTGGGGATTGAACCCAGAATACTATACCACTAAGCCGCCTCCCCAGCCCCTTTGTAAGTTTTGAGTCAGTCTTGCTAATTTGCCCAGACTGGCCTTGAACTTGTCTTGTGGTCCTCCTGCCTCAGCCTCCTAAGTTGCTGGGGTTTTTTAATTTACAGAACGTAATTGTTAATGTTGACACTAGTTAAAATGCAAACATATGTTAACAAGTTCATTAGTAGTTAATGTTCACTTCCCTATTTTCTTAACCATTCCTTCTCAGTGAACACACAGAGTAGCAGGTATGCAAGTTATGTAAAAGGAAACCTTTCTTTTGCAGCGTCTGCAGTGAAGCACTGAGTTATTTCCTCACTCTCACATCAGAAAGCCATCGGGAAGCCTGGACCAACTTACTGCTGTTGTTTCTAACTAAAGTTCTAAAGATCAGTGATAATAGGGTAAGTTTGAGGCCTCATGTCCCACCTCGCGTTTCTAGCCCAGTGTTGTTCAACTCTCAGACCATGCTGCCTGCTCCTTATTGCACATTGGGCCTATCTGTATCTTCCTCATTCCTTCTCAGTGTGCTCTCTCCTTACTCAGGTTTGTTCTGTAATCAGCAATTCTTTATAAGGGATTCATTGGGGGAGGAAGCAGAATTGCTTAGGACACCTTGATAAACTCCTGGGCTCCCCAAACATTGAAATTCCCACCCTGACCACTGGAGTCATTGACATCCCCCCTTTTAAAACAGCTATTCAACAGCATCATGGCCTTGCACTGTACCCTCTGCCGAAGGCTACATGTGGTCCCTGCGCCTGTGCTCCAGGCTGCAGCCATCATTTGGTATATTTCGTAGTTCCATGTGACCAGAGCCTCTAGTGAGCAGGCTATGAACTTATGTAGAAATTATATACCAGTAGACACTTAGGAAGGCTGAGGCAGGAGAATCACGAGTTCAAAGACAGCCTCAGCAAAGGCGATGCGCTAAGCAACTCAGTGAGACCCTGTCTCTACATAAAACACAAAATAGGGCTGGGGATGTGGCTCAGTGGTCGAGTGCCCCTGAGTTCAATCTCCAGTACCAAAAAAAAAAATTATATACCAGTAGAAAGGTAAAACACAATTAACATAACTGTAATAATAAATGCATATTTAAAGGTTTTCAAAAATATACATTTACTCAAAGAAATATAGTAACTTACAGCTTATACATATAAGAAAACAGGGTTTGCTGTGACCCCCTGAGTAAGTTAAACACTGTCTTGACATTTTGAACACTAGGACCCTGTGGAGGTAGGGTGATCCCACTCAGTCGTCAGGTGTTAATGCCCTGTGTCCAGAAGTGTTTGTCAGATTTGTGAGCCAGGTATAGCTTGGAGGAATCCAAACTCTCCCCACCCTTTGAGTGTCTAAATTCACTGCTTATTTCACTTGTAGCATGTCATCCTGCGTCCATCTGTGTGGTGGGCACAGAGGAGCAGGAAGAGATTAAAAAAACAAACCAGTATTCAGAGATGAGGGAACTGTAGCAGATTACAGTACAAATATATAAATTGAACTGTAAAAATGGAATGTATTTTGCCTGAAAATGTTTATATACTTCATATGGCAATGTTAGGCAGAATTTTCCCTGAAGTGGAAAAATTGTTTTAACAGTTCCCTTTTTTGTTCAACAAACAAAAGATATAATTTCAGTAACCCATATCTGATACAAACTCAGCTCTAGTTCCTATTCTATTTCACAATGCTCAATTACTAAGTTTGTCAGAGATATGTAGTGGAAATTGTTTTTCAAAATGATGATAGACAACTAAATGAATTGAGTTTGTTTTAAGTCTGTTGAATTCTCAGTCTTTCAGTTCCATAATCTGTGTAGTCATTGCTTGATGCAGACTCAGCCCTCCCTCCATCTTCTGTGATCAGTGCACACCCCCAAGTGCTAACTCCAATGGCAGTTTAGGCTCTCTGGTTTGTAATGTAAGCAGTACTAACGGAGACATTGATTTTCCCCCCAGTTTAAAGCTCACGCATCATTCTACTATCCTCTCTTATGTGAAATTATGCAATTTGACTTGATTCCTGAACTTCGTGCTGTTCTTAGAAGATTTTTTCTGCGAATCGGAGTTGTTTTTCAGATATCACAACCACCTGATCAGGAACTTGGACTACACAAGCAATGATGGGAACTTATTTTTTTCTGTTGGTGTTTACATCCCTCTGCTCTTTAAAAGGACCCTGGAGCTGAGGTTTCCTACCTGAAAAATGGTTTCACAGAATTGCAGTGTTGGAGGGTTACTGGTAAATATGCTTAGAGCTATAAATCAAACTTGGAACAGTCCAGTCCCTTTTAGTAATCTAGCGGATTCTTTGTCATGTTGGGCTCATGTTGAGCAGAAAGCCTGTTTTAAACTGTGTCAGCTTATGCTCATGGGTCCTTCCCTGTCCTCTGAGGCAGGAAGAACCCCACATATTTTGGCAGGTGTGGAAGTAAAACTTACCCAAAGAACTATAGATGTAAAGATTGAACTTCTGCAAGAAGTACAACTCAGGAGAGCTGTATTTTGAAGGATAAAATGTTTATAATTGGGGGGATGGGGGAAAAATTATTGTTGACGGTAAAAGATATTTAGCAACTATGGTATTCTTATTCTGAAGATATTTGCACACTCAGGCTATCTGAGATTCTGGTAATCATCCTTCTGTGAAAAAAATGTACAGAGATGCAGGTCTGTAATATAAAAATCTTAAACATTATATAGTTCTTCCTGCACTGTTTTATTTCTTTATTTTCTTATCCAATTGCTAAACACCCATAATACTTTGTCAAATGCACTAAACATTTGGGTTGAATTTTTGTCTTTATTTTGTGGGGAATTTTATTTTCACCCTTTTTTGGGGGTAGAAATTTTGAGTTTGACATGCCCAGAAGCTGTTGTGACTGACACTTGTCAAGAACAACAATGGGGGAAAAAACAAAGGTAGAAAATATCCCTACTGACAATAACTACCTGTAATATACTTCTCTTAGGGCTTTTAAAGATGAGCCATTAAAAATAGAATGATCCTTCATGGACAGAAACTTGAATCACTGCAAATGAATCTAGGTTGCTGTCACTTTCTTTTCTTTTGGGTGGCGGGGCTTGATGTAGATTTTACTCTATGTACAGAATTTAATGTTGAATATATTAAAATAATAAATCTGGCATGGTTTGGGAGGTTAGATTTACTGGAATTGTATTCATACTGTGAATTGTGCTCTGATGGTTAAAAAGACAAGATTGTCAAGCATTCCGTATTAAAAGTGGGTGTAGAAAATTTTTTCAGATGGATAAAATGTATATGGTACAGCTGTAAAGTTTTCTATGTAAAAAATTCTGTACAACTTTCTGTACAATATTCTCATCTGGCATATTCTAATCAGGTTATAGGTCAATAAAGTTTTTGAATTATTTCATCAGTGCAATGAAAACCTGCATAACCTACAGCCCCATGTTTTTTTTTTCTTAAAAGCCAAAGTGTCAAAAGAATATTAGGTCTCCCCCACACACACACACACACTGCTCTGTTAACCATAGTATATTCACTAATAACCCAGAATAAGGCAGTATTTTATCTGAAAGTGAAGAGAAAAGGCTGAAGTTCTGTTTGGGGCAGTTTGCAGTGTGAGCTTGTGTGTCCTAAGAGTCAGTTAATGTTATGTAGCACATGGCTTTAAAGAAAATGGAGTATGTCAGTATACTTTGAGGGTTGTATTAAAAAACAGAGAAAGTTTTCAGTCTTTGCTTTCACATCCTCTTGGATAATGAAAAGTATTAATGCATTTATACATGCAACGTATTACTGGTAAGACAGCTCTGGTTCCAGTCCAGCTAGGTGCTAGAACTGAGAGTCACCTACCTGCCTTAGTGGTGATGACCTTCTGGTCTGAGGGTAAGTGCTTCACACAGCCTGGCAGTTTATTGTTGCAATAGTGTCAGGACTCTCCACAGAGGAGATAGTCTCTTTCAGATACTGACACAAGTCTTTAATAATAAAGCAAGCAATAGATAAGATCAGCACACTGAGTATAAAATTTGCCTGTAACCAAAACTTGAAATATCAGAATTTTCACAGTTGTGGCAAACTTCTAATCTTGTTTGCCACTTATGTCTGTGGAAACATTGGAAAAGTGGTGCCTGGGGGTATTCTCAGTTGTCATGGTGAGTGCTGAAGACTTAACCCTGAGAATTATTTTCTAGAATTTGAAAAAGTACCACCTATCAGGTGATTAAAAAACTGACTCTCATCTAAGGGCCCATAGTGGTGGAGCAAAACTTCAGTCTCTGTCCTTCTTCACCTCAGGTTTTCTTAACCTCTCCAACCTCTAGAAAGAAACCTCCATTCCCATTAAAATAAGAAACTGAGATTGGTAATAAAAATAATTTATTTCTATCAAGTAGTAGTTGAATCATATAAATTAGTAACTTGAGACAGTGCCCTCTTTCACTGGCATAAAAGTAATAGAGGCAGAAAGACAACATTTAGTTCATGGCTCACAGGAGAAAAATATAGTTTCCTTAATTTCTATTGAGTCAGTAGCTACAAATGACATGAAAATAACTAGCATGTTTGTCTCTCATAGTAACTAGAATAGTTCACAGATGTATTTACTAAATGAATTATTTTGAACAGAAAATGATGGCAAATGTGCAAGTAACAGGATATTCTGATTTTACAGTACTCAAGACACGTCTTATCTGCCTTAATGAGAAGCAGAATTTTAAAATAATGCACATATGGTAGCTGAATCCAAGAGTTCATTACCACCCTGATTTTATGGAAAAATTGGGCAAAATAATTCTATATAATTCTATTCTATAAATCAATCATGGCCTTTTATTTATGTACATAATATACATCATATACATCACATGGAAAAATACATTTTATATACAGATGGACCTTAAGTAATTAACTTTCAGGTAGGAGGCAAAAGTAGGATATATTGAAGGTATAGATTTAACATTCCTTTCACCTTAAAAGGCACTACAGGGTTCAATACACATTTATTTTAACCGTGTGCAGTAGACAGGCCCTGCCAAGTAAAAGTGCCTGGTTTTCCAGGAACCTGCTGCTGTTCCTGGTTCAGCTGTTCTGCCATGAAGTGTTTCAGTGTTTCCGAGGTGCCAGGGCGGAGCCAGGGCTCAGTTGCTACAGAGTTTGAGCCATCATCACTCATATGCCTCATGATGTCATCAGGGTCTACTAGTGAACTATCTTCATCTACAGGAGACAAGAGAGACAACTGAGGTGACTCAAACACAGGCTGCCTATAATCCAAATCATTACAGCTCTGCATTCTCCCACAAAATCTTTTGAACTGGAATGTTTTCTTCGAACCCTCCCATATACACTCCTGAAGAGGTAGCAGAGCAGGCCCAGGAAGTGGGCAAATTTGTGGGGGAGAATAGGATCAACTGACTAAATAGACTCCATGGCATGAGCATCCAGAGAGCAAAGGCGACTCAACCAAACATTAAGCTGACTGCACAAGCAATCCTATTTTGTAACTGTTGGCAAAGTTAATGCTGCTGCTATAAGAGTCATTTTGGGAAAGCGGGAAAGCACTGTGGGAGGCAATTACTTCCATTCTTACACCTAATTTAAAGAAGGCCATGTCATTATTTGAATTATTAAGTATAATAGGAAAATCTGTCTTCCTACCCCATGATGTCAATTTCTTTAAAAAAAAAAAAAAAATTTACATCTCCTGGTCTGTGAAGGATTAGCCCAGCAAAGAGATATGTGCAATTTAGTGATCAGTCAATCCACATCGTACCAAAAAGTTCCTGTTTGAAAGGATAGTGTTAAATAAAAAACAGTTTAGACAATGAAAAACTTAAAAAAAAAAAGGTAGAATCTTAAAAATGCTCTATCTTTTCCCAAATATGTAAGTCTTAATTCAGTTTATTGGTTCTAAAAGAAATAGAAATAAAAAGAGGCAGTTTTTAGTACTCATTAAAAGAAAATGCCTTTTAGCTAAAAAGACATTCCTACATTTTTCCATAAATATTTTAATACTATAAAGTCGCAATAAGAATATTACAATGTAGTTTGAATAAAGATATTGTCCAAAAAGATCACTCTACTATTTGCTAAAACTAATAATTATTAAAAAGTGTCCCATTACGCCACTAACAGCATGATGGGCTGAGAAGCAGCTACGGTAAGAGTGTTCTGTTTCGTGTGCTCCATGACAAAGTTCAATCTGAGTCATCAGAGTTCACTCAATGAAAAGTCCACTGTGACTTTCAGAAAATACTACCCTGAAGTTATCATGCTTTATCTATGGTCCAGAAAGCCAAATTTTTTAAAAAGTTAAAAATTTTCTCAGTAATATATTAATCTGTATTATCTTTAACTGTATTATTTCAAGAGCTCAAAAGTATCAATTTCTGATAATCTCTCACTTAAGTAATTACCAAATACCATACTAATCTGCATTTTCCCTGCTGAAAACAAAACCTGAGTATATTTCAATCTGTTTAGAATCTACTCTGAAATACTTTGGTAGAATCTGATGTAAAATTAATCCTGATATCTAGTTTGGCTGGACAGTTATTGTGCCGTAAGCCACACAACTCAAAGGACTTCAGCCATCAGTGAAAGCCAAGGTGTAAGGATTCTTACAGGATTTTCTATAGGCCACAAAACTTTTACCTGCATTATTATGTTTATTCTGAAGTTCATTTAGTCTTCTCATTCGTTCTTCATTTCTCATTCTAAGCTGATGAACATTAATACTAGAGACAGATTTTAAAGAAAGACCATCTGGTGATATATCAGGATGACTGTTATCCTGTAGTTAAAAAAAACATTTCATAAATACTCTTTAACATAATGAATCAGTGAATCAAAATATGTCCTTACTCTCAATAAATGTAAGGATAAAACAAAAACACAGACCTTTTATACTGATTCTTATGTTTATCCATACAGACTAAGATGACTAGTCAGGGGTAAGATACAGCATTTATGATGACAGAAATGCTGCTAGACTGGATACAGAGTGGGAATTACAGGATCTAAAAGGAAAAAAACCTGAACCAACAGGCTTAGATTCAAGTTAGTGAGGTTCTGGCAGAGGGATAGACATAAAGAGAAATCAAAGTCCAAAAACAAATTCTTAATATTTTTGGATAGGGAGCCAACAAAATGCAATGGGCGTGTGGGGGCGGGGAGGGGGTCTTTTCAACAATGATACTGAAACAAAATTAAAAGTGCACGAATGAGCCAGGGATGGTGGCACATGCCTGTACTCCTGGCAGCTTGGGAGGCTGAGACAGGAAGATCACAAGTTCAAAGCCAGCCGCAGCAATGGTGAGGCACTAAGCAACTCAGCATGACCCTGTCTCTATTTTAAATAAAATATAAAATAGAGCTGGGGACGTAGCTCAGTGGTCAAGTGCCCCTGAGTTCAATCCCCAGTACCCCCCCCCAAAAAAGTGCATCAATGACATTAATTAACAGCAAATGATAAAACAAATTCTCATAATCTTAGGTTAGGCAACGTTTTTGTTGTTTTTTGGGGGTTTTTTTGTTTTTGTTTTTTGGTACCAAGGATGAACTCAGGGCCACTCAACCACTGAGCCACATCCTCAGAACCTATATGGTATTTTATTTAGAGATAGGGTCCCACTGAGTTGCTTAGTGCCTTGTAGCCAAGGCTGGCTTTGAACTCATGATCCTCAGGCCTCAGCCTCCCAAGCCCCTAGGATTACAGGCGTGTGTGCCACTGCACCTGGCTCAATGATTTCTTACTTAAGACACCAAAAGTCCAAGTGATGAAAAATTGGTAAGTTGGACCTTGTCAAAATTTAAAACTTCTAAAAGGATAACCACCAAGAAAGTAAAAGAGACAACCTATCAAATGGGAGAAAATATTTGCACATCACACATCTGGTACAGGACTTACAGTAAGAATGTTTAAAAACAACACCCAGTTTGAAAATGGGCAAAGGATATGAATAGACATATCTTCAAAGAAGCACATGAGACAATGTTCAATATCATTAAGGAAGTGCAATTGAAAACTAAGATACTACTTCATACACAGTAGATGGCTATAATAAAGTCAGGAAATATGTGCTAGCCACAGTGTGGAGAAATTAGAATCTTCATATACTGCTATCAGTGTAAAATGTTTGTAAAAGATGTAAAATATAATGTACAATGGAACAGCTGCTTTGGAAAACAGGCAATTCCTCAAAATGCTAAATATTGAGTGACTACATAACCCAACAGTTCTAGGTGTGAAAAAAGAGAAAAAAGAAAATAACAGCCTTAGTCTTAACAGCCAAAATGTGAAAACAATCCAAACATCCATCATCAGGTGAATGGATAAACTAGATGTGGACAATACATAACAGAATAATTGTTCAGTAACAAAAAGGAACCATGTACAGACATACTTGAAAGAAGCTAGTCACAAATGATCACATATTATATGATCTCATTTGAAATATCTGAAAAAGGCAAATCTATAGAAACCCAAGTGAATAAGTGGTTGCTAGGGCAACAAAGTTTCTGCTACCTGGTAAAGCTGTACATAAAATAATGGTAATTAACAGCAGCATCTATTATTTGCTGGGTGCTCCTGGCATACTTGGGTCAGTGCTAAATGCATCAACATTTGTTATCTTCAGGTCATAGAGAAGAAAACACAGAATTTAAGAAACTGCCAAAAGTTGCCTACCCAATGGGAAAGTGAGATCATTGGAACATGTATGTACTGTACGTGTTAGTGACTACATCATAGAGCTGTGGAACAGTGAACAGAACATGAGTTTGAATTTCAGTCCTCTTGTCTATGTAACCTTGACAATTCACTTGATCAAAATGGAGTTGACATCTATATCATATGAGGATTATGAAGATATAATAGGCTTTCTAAGTGGTATAGTGCCTTTTCTGAAATTCATATATTCTATAGGGGAAAGGGCAGAAGCTTGGGGTAATGAATTAACATTTATAGGACAGATTTCTGTGCCAGTTCCAGACCTACTTTACAACCATCCCAAGAGGCAATAAAGTAGTCAAGGCAGCTATAAGGTCATCAAGTTAACTGTTGGTAAAGCCTAGATTCGGACCCATGTCCACTTCATTTTCAAAGCAAATGCTTTCTTTTATTGAACAACAGGAATTTAGCATGGGTCGGAACCCAGACCCTTCATCTTTCTAAACTGAGAAGTGGGGAAGGGTACAATAATTCATACATACAAAGTCCAGTCCTTTCAATTTGTTTCTCCTGCGCTCCCTTGCAGAGGGCAGCTGTGTTGATGAAGGGAGAGCATCATCTTCAATAGCAGGGTAAGTCTCACCATAAGCACCTAATTGGCCACACAAGGGAGAAATCTTAAGTATTTCAAATATTTTACCCAGAGCTTAATCAAGAGCCTGTTTTTAATCACTTTATGAAGATATTTACATCCCATAAAAAAACACCCATCCTAAGTATATACATGATTCAAACAGTTTTAGTGAATTTTAAAAACTGCAGAATCATCACTACAATCTAGAATATTTCCATCAGAGGGCTGGGGAGGTAGTTCAGTGGTAGACTGCTTGCCTAGTATGCAGAAGACCCTAAATTTGAGACTCGGTGCTACCAAAAAAAAGGCTAAACTATTTCCATCACCTCAGATAGCTGCCCATCAGCAAAGCAAACACCTCCAAGCCCCAAGTCAATACTATTCACTACCACCCCTTTCATAGTGCTGGAGATTAAAGCCAGGGCCTCATGCATGCTAGGCAAATGCTCTACTGAGTTACAGACCCTGCCAAGTGTAAGCTCATTTCTTTTTAGCACTGGACAATATTACACTGATACACTACAGTTTATCCATTTACCTATTGAAACCCATCTTGGTTGTTGCCCATTTTTGACAAATATGAATAAAGCTGCTATAAACATTCATGTACAGGTTTCTGTATGGACATAAGCGTTCCATACCGTTGGGTAAATACCAAAGAATACTACTACTAAATTATATGGTAAGAATATATTTTTGTACAAAATTGTCACCCTGTTTTTCAAAGTGGCTGTACCATTTTGCATTTCATATCAGTGATGAAGGAGAGTTCCTGCTGATCAACATCCTCACCAGCATGTGGTAATATCAGTGTTTTGAATGTTGACCCTTCTAGCCAACACTCCATAATGGTATCGCATTTTAACTTAAAAATCCCTGATGATATATGATAATAAGCACCTATTCATATACTTATTTGTATATTTTCTTTGAAGAAGTATGTGCAAGTCTTTTGCCTCTCTTTTAATTGTTTTATTTTCTTATAGGTGAGCTCTTGGCATATTTTCTCTTAAGTCTTTTACTGGGTATGTCATCTGCAGATATTTTCTGTGTCCTATTTTCCCATTCTCTTGACAATGTCTTCCACAGCAGGAGTAAGTTTGTTTTGTGGTGCTGCTGATCAAATCCAGGGTCTTAAATCCATGATAGGCAAGAGTTCTACCACTGATTTACATCCCCAGCCTTGGATGTTTTTATTTTAAATTTCTTTATAGTTGCAGATGGACACAATACCTTTATTTATTTTTATGTGGTGCTGAGGACCAAACCCAGTGCCTCACATGTGCTAGGCAAGTGCTCTACCACTAAGCCACAGCCCCGCCCTGTTTTTTTAACAGAAGTCCAGCTTATCAGTTATTTGTTTCACAGTGCCTTTAGTGTTATAAAAGTTATCACCAAATCCAAGGTCACTAATATTCCTGTACATTGATGGCTGTGATCCGTTTTGTATTAATTTTTGTGAAGAAAGGAAATTTTGCATCTATTTTTTGCATATGGATGTTCACTTGTTCCAGCACTATTTTAAAAATTATCTTTTCTCCATTGTAGTGCCTTTACTCCTTTGTCAGAGATCAGTTGACTGCGCTTATGTGGATCAATTTCTAGGCTCTCTATTAATTTTTTTCTCACCAGTGCCATCCTGCTGCCTTGATTAAGTCTTGAACTTGGGTAGTAGTACTTGGTTCAGATGTGGAATGTCTCCCAAAGGATCATGTGTTGAAGGCTTAGTCTCCAATGTAGGAGGTGGGGTTTTAAGAGGTGGGGCCTAGTTTTAGGTCATTGAGGGAATGCCATCTAAAGGGGATCAGGGAACCTCATCCGCTCCACTGTTTTTGTATCTTGGCCATGAGGTGAGTGGTTCTGCTCCACCAGATGCTCCTGCCATGATGTGCTACTCACCCCCAAGCCTAAAAGCAATGTGGCCACCAGTCATAGGCTGGAAACTCTAAAACTGTGAGCCAAAAAACCTTTTTAGGTTAATTCATGTAAGGCATCTGTTACAGTAACAGCTAAGACAGTTATAGTACTCAGATTTTGTTCTTCTCTTTTGATATTACATTCATTGACTAGGCTGGATCTCTGCCACCTCATGGAAACTTTAGAATTGTTTTGTCAATATCCACTCAATAACTTGTTGGGATTTTGATTAGAATTTACACTGAATGTATAAATTAAATTCATAAGAAATGGCATCTTAACACTCTTTCCTATCCATGAATATGGAATGTCTTCATTTGTTTAGTTCAGTTTCTTTCATCAGCTTTTTATGGTTTTCTTTATACAGAATTTAATTGTGTGTTGTTGCGTTTACACTGCAGTGCTTCCTTTTTGGTGGGGAGGGGCTAACGTGAAGGATATTTTTATTGGTGCATTAATTGTACATAACAGGATTCATGATGTTATATTCATACATGCACACAATTTGATCACTCATTCCCCCCAGTACCTCCTCTCTCTCCCTCCCTGCTGGTCCCCTTGTTCTTTTCTACCAGTCTCCCTTCTATTATTATTTTTTAAAAGTAGGATTCATGGTGGTATGTTCATACATGAACATAGCATACTCAGTAATATTGTTCCCCCTCCCATGCCCTCCCTTTTCTCCCTCCCTCTTAATCACCTTCCTCTACTCTACTGGTCTCCCTTCTGTTTTCGTGAGATCTTTTTTTTTCCCCCTTTCTAGCTTACATATGAGTGTAAACATTCAAATCTTGACTGAAGCTGGCTTTCACTTGGCTAGATGTTCTCCAGTTCTACTACCAGAAAACTACATGATTTCATTCTTATTTATGGCTGAGTAAAACTCCATTGCATACACATATCACATTTTCTTTATCCATCTGTCTATTGATGGATACATGGGCTGGTTCCGTAAGTTGGCAATTGTGAACTACATGACTACAAACATCAGTATGCATATGTCACACTATAGTATACTGATTTCAATGCTTTGGGGTTAAAAACAAGGAGGGAGATAACAATGTCATATGGTGATTCCATTCCTAGTCTTTCGAGGAATCTCCATTCAATTTCCAAAATGGTGATACTTATTTGTAGTCCCACCAACAATGTACAAATGTACCTTTTCTCCCACAATCTCATCAGCCTTTACTGTTATTTGTATTCTTGATGATTGCCCTTCTAACTGAAAATGAAACCTCAGCATGATTTTGCTTTCCATTTCCCTGATTGCTAAGGATGTTGAATATTTTTTCACCATTTGTATTTCTTTTGAGAAATGTCTAGATCATTTGCTCATTTATTGACTGGGTTGTTTTTCTGGTTTTAAGTTTTTTTTAGTTCTCTACATTTTCATAGGATATTAATCTCCTATCAAAAGAGTAGCTGGTAAAGATTTTCTCCCATTCTATAGGCTCTCTCTTCATGCTTTTGTTTCCTTTGCTTTGGAAAACATTTTAATTTGATGCTATCCCATTTATTGATTCTTGGTTTTATTTCTTGAGCTTTAGGAGTCTTAATGAGGAAATTGATTCCTGTACCAATATGTTGCAATGTTGACCCTATGTTTTCTTCTAGAAGTTTCAGTGTTTCTGATCTAATTCCTAGGTCCACTTTATATTGACTTCCATGCAGGGTGAGAGAGAGAGGGATCTCGATTCATTCTTCTATATACAGATATACAGTTTTCCCAACACCATTTTTTTTAAAGGCTGTATTTTCTCCAACAAATGTTTCTGTAACCTTTGTCAAGGATCAGAAAGACTTATCCATGTGGATCGATCTCTGTGCCTCCTATTCTAGTCCAGTGGTCTTCATATCTGTTTTTATGCCAGATAGTTTATTTTTAATTTCACACCTACATGTTCATTGCTAGTATGTAGGAAAATGATTGACTTGTATTCTGTAGCTCTACTATAACTGCTTATTAGTTCTGGGAGTTTTTTGATTGATTCCTTAAGATTTTCTGTGGATAATCATGTCATTAGTGAATAATGACTATTACATTTCTTCCTCTCAGTCAGCATACCTTTAATTTGCTTTTCTTGCCTTATTGTACCAGCTAGGGACTTCCAGTACAATGTTAAGGAGTGGTAAGAGAGAACAATCTTTTGCTTTGTTCCTGATCTCAGCAAGGAAGTTTCTAGTTTCTTAAGTATGATGTTAGCTGTAGGCTTTTTTGTAAATGTTCTCTTAACAAATTGAGGAAGTTTCCCTCCCTTCCTTGTTTGCAGAGTTACCATGAATGGGTATTAGATTTCATTTCAGTTATCAAATTTGCAGGTTACAGAGTTGTTTGTGGTATTCCTTGACCTCTGAATATCCATGAGATCTATGGTATTGGCCTCTCCTTCAATTTTGACGTTAGTAACGCGTATCTTCTCTTTTCCTTAGCTTGGCTAAAGGCTTATCAATTTTATTGATCATCTCAGAGAATGAGCTCTTGGTTTCATTGATTTTTCTCTACTGCTTTCCTATTTTAATTTTTTTTCTGCTCTAGTTTTTATTATTTCCCCTCTTCTAACTTTGGACTTCATCTGCTCTTCTTTGTCTAACTACCTAGTATGGAATCTCAAATTATAGATTTCAGATTTTTCTACTTTTCTAATTGTATGTATTCAGTGGTATAAATTTCCCTGTAAGTGCTATTTTGCTGCATCTCACAAATTTTGATAAGGAAGTTTAGTTCAAAATATTTTTTAATTCATGGAGTTTTTTTGTTTTAACCTGTGTGTTATTTAGAAGTGTGGTATTTAAACTGCAAGTACTTAGGGATTTTCCAGCTATCTTTCTATTATTAATTTCTGGGTTTTCCCCATTGTTATAATGGATATTAGATGATTTCTCTCCTTTTAAATTAGGTGTGCTTTATGTGATCTTATTTTGGTGAATATACCATGTGTGCCCAAGAAGCATGTTTGTTCTGTTGCTGAATGAAATGGTCTATAGATGTCCATTATAATCCAGTTGATTAATGGTATTGTTGGGTTCAACTATGTTCTTACTAGTTTTCTGCATATTGGATCTGCCCATTTCTGATAGAGGGGATGTTCCCAAACACAATAGTGGATTCGTCTATTTTGCCCTAAAATTCTACAGGTTTCTGCCTCATATATTTTGACATGAATGTAAAAGCTAAAACTGTAACTCTCAGAAGAAAACATAAGGAGGAAAGCTTCATGACACTGGATTTAACAGTGACCTCTTGGATATAACACCAAAAGTACAGGCAAAAGGAAACATTAATTTGACATTAAAATCAAAAATTTCCATGCAAAAGACACAACCTATAAAATGAAAAGGACAAACCCCTATTGGAAAAAAACATTTTCAAACAATATATTTGATAAGGGGTTAATATGTAGAATATATACTAAAGTATTCCTATAACTCAACACTTTTAAAACAACGTGATTTCTTAAAATGGCAAAGGACTTGTAGCTATTTTTGCAAAGATGATATACAAATTTCAAAAAGCACATGAAAAGGTGTTTAACCTCACTAATCATTATGGAAATGCAAATCAAAACCACAATAGAATATCACCTGTAAAGACAGTTACTATGAAAGACAATAAAGGTAAAAGTTAATAGGGTTGTGGTTGTAGCTCAGTGGTAAAGCACTTGCCTAGCATGTGTGAGGCAATGGATTTGATACTCAGCACCACATATATATAAACAAACTAATAACTGTTGATTGACAACTAAAAATATTTCTTAAAAAAGTTAGCAAATGAGCTAACATGGTGGCGCAAGCCTGTAATCCCAGCACTTAGGGAGGCTGAGACAGGAGAATCGCGAGTTCAAAGCCAGCCTCAGCAACGGCGAGGTGCTAAGCAACTCAGTGAGACCCTGTCTCTACATAAAACACAAAATAGGGCTGGGGATGTGGCTCAGTGGTCAAGTGCCCCTGAGTTCAATCTCCAATACCAAAAAAAAAAAAAAAGTTAGCAAATGTTTGCAAACATATGGAAAAATTAGAATTCTTGTGCACTGTTGGTGGGAATATATAATAGAGTAACTGCTGTATAACTGGGAGAAAATTCTTCAATTAATAAAAAAATTATCATAAGATTAAGCAATTCCAACTCTCTGTAAATACATGAAAGACTTGAAAGCAACGACTCCAGCAGATACCTATACATCCACATTCATAGCAGCATTATTTACAATAGCCAAAAGTGAGAAGCAACTCAAATGTCTGTTGACAGATGAATGGATAAGCAAAATTTGGTAGTGGTTTCGGCCTTTTTAAAAAGAGGGGAAAAGAGAAGGTGACACGTTACAACATAGGTGAAACTTGAGGATATTATGCTAATGAAATAAGCCAGTCACAAAAGGACAAATAGCGTATGATTCCACTTGCATGAATTTCATGGTAAATACATGAATGTATACAATATGTAATTTGTTGTGGTTGGCTTTTTTGCTCAGCATATTTTCCAAAAGAGTCTGAGTACTTCAACAGGTGATTCCTTTTTATGCTGAGCAGTGTTCCATGGTAGGGATGTTATTAGAGTTTGCTTAACCTTTCACTTGTTGAAGGACATCTACACTGATTCCAGTTTTTGACTGTTAGAAATAAAGCTGTTATGAACATTCATGTGCAGGTTTTTGTGTAGATTTTTTAAAGTTCATTTTAGTAATTCTGATTTTGAAAATTATGTCTTATAAAAGCCACATTTAATGATTACTCATTAAAAGAGTAAAACAATATTACTTTCTTAATCATCTTGCACAACCAAGTATCGTACTAATTATGAAGAAAAGCACTTAAAAGAAATATTTAATAATTAAATGAGATAGCATTAATGAATTAAAATAAAATAAATATACTCACCAATAAAAGCACTATCAGATTCTAATAATGAATTTTTCAAAAAATCATCAGTGTCATCTTTGGGCTAAAAGAAACATCATGTATTAATAATTTTTTATTAGACCTGTGTGGCAAAACAATAAATCTGTACTTACAGCCAGCAAGTTTCCACACTGTCCCCCCAAAGAGTATGGGGAAAGTGGTAGGACTGACTGCTTCACCCCAACATCACATTCCAGTGCCGAGAAAATACTGGAATGCCTTAGCACACACAACCCCTAACAACACAGTGAAGGCAACAGCATGACTTGATCACTCCAGGACTGAGATTCTGTCTGGCAAACATTTACTCTTTAATTCCACTCCTCACTGCCCTCTTGTGGTAGAAGCCAAAAAAAAAAAAGAATAGCATTACTGTTGAAAATATAAAGTAATGAATCCAATGAAATATTAAAATTTTAAAAACCATTGCTGACAGTCACTCTTCCTTTCAATAAATCTGTGCATAGTATACATACTAGTTCCTAGATACAAAGGTGAATTAAAAGTTTCTGCTCCAGAGTAGACAGATTATAGTCCCATGGTAGGGAGAGAGGCATGATAATAGATAACCATATGCAGTAACAATTGTCATGATGACATAGCACAGATATGATGGGACATAGAGCAAGGAAAAAGTAATGCTAGCTAGTATTGTGTTAGCAATATAATTAGTTCCCCAATGAAAGGTAACAAATTTACAAATAGAGACGTTTACAGTAAAGAATAATGCCACTTTTATATCAAAAGGAACAAAGTTGTTCAACACTTCCTTGTACCACCTTTAGTAGATTTCTGGGCTTTGCTAGAACACTCAAGCAATAATGACTTGCCTTTAATTTTTAAGGCAATGAATATCACCCAACGTTCTCTTACACTGAATTCTTCCATATGCTGCATTTATTGCTTCTTTTTAGTTTACTACCCAATGATTCTACTTCTATTCTGTAGGAAGATAATAATGATAATCATAGCAGCTGAATCAAAGGGTCTGAATCCGCCACTCTGAGCACTTCACACATACTACCCAACCCTGTCCTCTGTATCGCAGTCCCTCACATAAATGAAATGATCACAGTCTGCCTAAGCCTTATCTTTTCCATGACAATCATCCCCCCTCAGTTTCATCCTATATAATTTTTCATATTATCCAGTTCCTAGGAAGATCAGGAGTCCAAGACATTACCTTTTTTAAAAAAATATTTTTTGGTTGTCAATGGAACTTTATTTTATTTATTTATATGTGGTGCTGAGAATCGAACCTAGTACCTCACTCATCCCAAGCAAACACTCTAGCACTGAGCCCCAGCCCCAGCCTAAGACATTAGCTTTTGTTAACAACCATGATAAACCTATTGGCTTATGCTGAGCCTCTATTCATCAAAAACTGCTGTTATTAATCCAGGATTTTAACCAAAACCACAGATGTTAATTGTCATTATCTTTTCACTGAGAAATTCGACTGCCACAATGAAGAAACCTACCAAACTGCAGAGCTTTCACAAACAGGTGTCAAGATATCTCAGGCCATGTAGTATGGGGATAAGTGGGAGCTCTGGAGTCTGGGGTGGGTTCAAATCTGAACTTATTGGCTGTGGGACTATGGGCAAGATAATAAGCCCTTAAATACCAGTTTCCTCTTATGTAATTTAAGGATAAGCATACCTTGTGAAATTTAGAGCAATAATAAATGGCAGCTATTAGCAGCATCATTATCAGTTCAAAATCGAGCACTAACTGGTTAGCCTTGGGAAAGTAAGAGCCTAGCTGAAAGCTGAAAATGGGGAAAGTGTTACCAATATCTTAACAGTGCTACTGAAAAACCAAATTTGTATTTCCATCCTCCATCTTTTCCCCTGAACTCTTATCTGTGTATTCATCAACTCCCAACTGGTTTGTCTAATAAGCACCTCAAACTTACAGGCCAAAACTCAATTCCCAATCTTCTCAACCCCAAAAATTGCTTTTCCTGCTTTTTTACCTTTATAAATAGGGGGACAAGTCCACCTTTAACTTTTCTCATACTCCCACTTTAGTATGCCAAAAATCCTATCAGGTCTCCTATTATAGTAAATCCAACTTCAGAGCACTTCTACTACCTCTGACCCAGTCTAAGCCAGTTTAGCTCTTGCCTAGATTATTGCAATAAGCTATCCCGTTCAGCCTATTCTCAACATAAAGTGATCAAGTGAAAAACATGAAACTCTTGCACACCAAGACTTTGGAAGCTTCTTATCACCTGCACAGGCATGAAGGACAAACCTCACTGCTCACCTGTGTCCCATTCATCCCACTCACCCTTGCCTGAAGCTGTCCTATCTCCCAGCCACCTTCCTGCTCCTTACATGCACTAGATAACCCCTGTCAGGCCTCTGCCAGGAATATTCTTCCTCCAAATGTAATACCAATAGTTTCCATGGTCACTTCTCTGGTGTCCTCAATCAAACATTACCTCCTCAATGAGGTTCCCATACCCACTGTATTTCAAACTATTAAGTCCTCCCAACCCAGTACTCCCTAGTCTCCTTTCCCTGCTTATAGTTTTCCCTCAGCACTATGATTGAACATACTACAGATCTATTTATTGTCTCTCCTTCCAAAATGCAAGCCTCCAGAGGACAAGGATTTGTTTTTTTATGTTGACTCCTGTACCCCAGGCATGTGAAACAGTTTCCACAAATATTTGCTAAATGAAAACAGTTCACCCTTTCCTCTTCATTCAGTCTTACACAAATGTCACTTCAGGATAAGAGTGAGCCCAGAAATCTACTAAAGGTGGTGCAGAGAAGTATTGTTGAATGACTTTAGGTTCCTTTTGATATAAAAGTGGCATTATTTTTTACTGTAAACTTCTCTATTTGTAAATTTGTTACCTATCATTGGGGAACTAATTATATTGCTAACACAATACTAGCTAGCATTACTTTTTCCTTGCTCTATGTCCCATCATATCTGTGCTTTGTCATCATGACAGTTGTTACTGCATATGGTTATCATTTATCTGAGAGCATGCCTCTTTCCTTACCATGGGACTGTAATCTGTCTACTCCTCGCCTTGTTTATTTTCTTTATAGGCTTCACCACTACTTACATTATTAGACCCCTATTAATGCTAATGCTGATGATAGAAAATGCTAACTCTGTACCCAGTATAAGCCAGGCCCTACTCTAAGGGCTTATCCTCACTTAATTCTCACAACCCTTACACTACATTTTTATTTAATAAGCATTTGTACAGAATTTATTTTAGGTCAAACTAGACTTTAAGTGCCTTGTAAATATTAATTTAATACTTATAGCCACCCGAGAGGTAAGAAAATATTATTATCTTCATTTTACAAGTAGGGAAACTGAGGCATGGAGCTTAAATAATCTGCCAAATCACATGGTTAAAAAAAGATTAACTTACATAGGCTAGCATTCAACTCTTATTCCTAGCCATCACAATGTTTTCTCTACATATTATACTAACACTTTTCCATCTACCCACTGCACTGATGAGACAAAATTTAAATTCTTTCTTAATCCAATATTCCTGAAGACTTCAAACTTTGGAATTTGGAATACTTTAACACATATTCCTAAAACTTTTTACACCCAAACATCTAACTCAAAAAATTAGAACTGGCTACTTACCATTCTGTGCTCTTGTACTTTGGCACTTGGGATGGAGCTTAAGTCAGCTGTAGTTGATTGAGAATAAAACCAAGATTAAAAGTTTAGAAAATGTTTACTAAGTAGAAATAAATTTCAGAGTATCTTTTATGACTAACTACTGGAAATTAATTTTCACCTACCACACTTCATAAGATTTTTAAATTACTTGTTTATTAATAAATAAAACCTAGCATTTGCTCTATTTGGATAAAGTTTTCCCATACACATTAGTAAATATAACAAGTAAAATCACTGTGAACTTAAAACTGATACTTAAGGGGGAAAAAACTGATTAATGCAGGATTTCTCACCATCTTTTGTCATATTTCTATAGCCTACAGAATGCTGAATTAAATT
Source organism: Geosciurus inauris (assembly GCA_004024805.1). Lineage (NCBI taxonomy): Eukaryota > Metazoa > Chordata > Mammalia > Rodentia > Sciuridae > Geosciurus > Geosciurus inauris. Next base: position 36,870 of record PVHX01007962.1, read on the forward strand.
GAACAAGGAATTGAAGTAAGTTCATTCTAGGTACCTAATTCCAGGGCTGAAAATGTTGGATCAAGTATCCCGAGCCTCTACAATCTTACTAGCCTTCCTATATGTTTCTCCAAAACATGTTGTACTTCTAGATACTGCCTCTGAGAATACAGGCTACCAATGATAAGCATATATTCCTTCTCAAAATATTTTACAGACATCTCTGTGACTATTAATAGATCATATTCTTATGAATTACATTATCATAATGTCTGCTGAAGTCAGAGGGTGTTCCTGTGGGGATGGATATCCTAGTCCTGAAATGCACCTGTATCCTCTGGGACTACTTTTGGCCTAATCAGCCTAAGTTGCCAAGGTCCCACAGAATCAGACCATCATTTGAGAGTTGTAAAGAAAAACAATACCACAATGGATATAAAGATTTGAAGGCTACTTGATGAATTCTCTCTCCAGATGATGTACATTTAAGTCATTCTGCTGACACAGGGAGATATATGAGGCCTTTACTAAAAATTCTGAACCAGATGGAAGGGAAAGGTCCCCTGTACAAATGTTTAACAAAGTTTTCACCTATGATCTGGGCCCAATGTGTTATATCACTTACTCCTGTGATGCTGTCTCATGAGGTCAAAAAACTTCTTTAGATTGTGCAAGCCAGACTAGCCTGCCAAAGGAAGGGGTCTTAAATTTTCATAAAAATTAATTGGTAGGACGATCCCTCCTATTCTTGTTATATGATGGCTGTGTTTATAGAATTTTTTTTTTTATTTTTAATTTTTTGGCCACCCTCAGTGGCAATGAAAGCTTACAAAATGGATGAAACATAGACGTGAGGGCCATGCAGTAACCTGGGCATCAGAAGCACCCACTGACATTCTCTGAGACAACTAGTTCCACTCTGCCTTCAGGTGGCCACCCACTCCCACGCCTATCCCCAGTTACACATTCCCTCAGGACCCCAGCTTTCTCTTTTGCAATATTAATCACACTCCAACAAAGTATAAGCTCCTTAAGAGTAGTAGCCTATTCCATTCAACACCATATCCCCTGAATACAGGTCAGTATCTGTGCTCCTAGTAAACACACTGTAACTATCTGTTGATTGGATGATTACACAAAAACATAAGCCAGTCTAATGGTTTACAGACTTTATGCCATATCAAAACATACTTCCCATACATAGTAGACACATGCTCACTAGAGCACTAATGTGTTAGCTCAGCATTCCTTCCTTTGGTTCCTGTTCCTGGTGCAGATGTCACCTGGAATGATCAAAATACTCAATCCTCCTGACTATAGTGAATGGCTGGGCCCTCTCATGCATGGATACAGGACCCCTACCAAGCCAATTAGAGAGCTCTCTGGTACAGGGCACCAAAAACACCATGTGAGCATGGAGCTGTGTGGGGTAGGGGGGCTGTCTGCAACTGAAATCAATACAAGAGACATAGAGCTGACAAGAAACCAATCTACCAACACTATCTGTAATTGCAATGACTATTCCTTACCTTCAGCACCTTCCTGCATTTTTATTCTATTCAGCCGCCTCTGCTGCTCTCTTAGCAGGGCTTGCTGCTGAATCTCTAAGGTATGATGATCTCTTGGAGAATCCGGGTACATAAATTTCAGATCAACTCGTGTTTCTGAATCTGGAACAAAAAATACATTACCATAACTAAGCTAAATCTTGTTTTCAAATGAGATTTTTACAGACAAAAACCTGCACACAGGTATTTATAACAGCTTATAATTGTCAAAACATGGAAGCAACCAAGATAGCCTTCAGGAAGTGAATGGATATGGTGTATTATTAAGTAATGGAATATTTATTCAATACTCAAAAGAAATGAGTTATCAAGCCATGAAAAGACATGGAGGTGGGGCTGGGATTGTAGCTCAGTAGTAGAGAGCTTGCCTCGCATGTGTGAGGCCCTGGGTTCAATCCTCAACACCACATCCAAAGCAATAAAATAAAGACCTTGTGTTCATCTACAACTAAAAAAAATATTTAAAAAAAAAAGACAAGACAAGACATGGAGGTAATTTGAATGAATGTTACTAAGTGAAAGAAGCCAATCTGAGAAAACTGATCTATAGTATGATTACAATCATATGATAGTCTAGAAAAGGCAAAATTATGGAGACAGTAAAAGGATTAATGATTACCAGGGATTAAGGGGTTGAGAGGATATGAATGGGTAGAGCATAAGGGATTTTTAGGGTTGTGAAGCTATTTTGTATGACACTACAATAGTGGATATATGTCATTATACATTTATCCAAACTGACAGAATGTAAAACATCAAGAAGGAACCCTACTGTAAACTATGAGCTTTACATAGTTTACAGTGTCGTAATGATGTGACAAGGCAATGAACTATGTTAAGTTCATTGATCATATGTACCACTATTGTGCAGGATCGTACAAAATGAGGAGGCTGTGTATACATGGGGGCAGAGAGTATAGGAGAACTCTCTATCTTCTGCTCAATATTGCTGTGAACCTAAAACTGCTTTAGAAAATAAAGTTTATTTTTTCTTTTTAAAAATCCTTATAAAATTTTACTATAGGTAACAATATAAATAGTGGGACACCACCAAAGTCAAGACATTAAGATAGCCATAAAACTATGGAACACAAAATTAATATTCTTTAATAAATGCCCTTTCACAGCCTTATCAACATTTAAAACTCCTAAAATAAGCAGCAGTTTGTGATGATGCACTCTGCATCCCTACCTGCCTCACTCCCCCAAGAAGCCACCCAGACCACCAGCAGGGCAACTATGTGCAGATCTATCCAAGTGGTTAGTCACATGGCTATGACTCAGGAAGCCATGAGACCCTGTAATCACATCTGATCCCTAAAATATACCGAAAAAATGGAAAATTGTTGTTGGCCAATTAATATTCTATCCCTTGCAAATATGCAGAAAGCAAGATAAGTGCAGATTGATGGGAACTTTAGGAAGGATGTCATTACTAGGAGAAATGATGGTCTAAAAACTCACCTCTGTCAAAATTGCATGAATTATCAATTGATTGGAATCAAAATGTTAAATACTAATTTTAAATCTTAAGACTATAAATACTGTTCACACATATAAAGGACCCTGAAAACACTATTCTCTTTGACCCACTAGTTACACTGCTAGGATATAAAGTAATGGGTCTGAATACGTAAAAAGTTTTATAATTAGATATTATCAAAAGCATATAATAGTGAATATGGGAAACACATTTAATATCTAAGAACTGAAAAATGGTGAAAGGAAAACAAAGTCAACAGATGAAGCTTTGGGCACAAATTTAGATGAGAGCCTGGCTTTACCACTTTCTTTTTCTTTCTTTTTTGGTACTGGAGATTGAACTCAGGGGTACTCGACCACTGAGCCACATCCCCAGCCCTATTTTGTGTTTTATGTAGAGACAGGGTCTCACTGAGTTGCTTAGTGCCTCGCCATTGCTGAGGCTGGCTTTGAACTCGTGATTCTCCTGTCTCAGCCTCCCAAAGTGCTGGGATTACAAGCTTGTGCCACCACGCCCGGCTTTTTGCTTTACCACTTTCAAACTCAGTTTCTTCTCTGCAAAAAAAACAATACAATCAATCAAGTCACAGGCTGAATAGGACTGGATGTGGTAACACAGGGAAATGAATGGCCCAATTATGTGATTTAAATCTTTTTGATCTCAAATCTATACTTACAAAAGTTGTTATATATGTATCACATACATACACACATTCATATTTGCCATATTTAATATTAAGAAGTTTTTGTAACATAAAAATATACAAGAATACAAATGTCATCATTTGTCATGTAGCTTCTGGAAAACCCGTATGCAGAGCAGAGAGCGAACATGAAGGAGAAAAAATGGCCTGGTTTATAACAAAAACAGTTCTGACCTCACAGGTCCCTAAACTGTGAAACTCAACGGCTTAATACAATGCCTAGCAAACAGTAAGTAGTCAATAAATGATAGCATTAAAAAAAAAAAAACCTATAGCATATGTCATTGATGATATACATAAGTCTACTTAAGTGAAAAGAGAAAATTAAATAACATAATTATATCTGGTTTGGTTTTACTTTTTTGTTTTAAGTATGCTCAGAAAGGCTAGATCCAAAATGTTAATGGTGTTATATATATAAATAGTTTAACTAAAGTGATTTCTCCCTCTTCCTATCTTTCCCTATGCATTTGCTACAATCAATGCATCTTCCTTTTAAAAAATAAAAATAAGAGAATGTATACATATTTAATAATGAATTCCACAATATGTTATGTATAATTACAATGCACTAATAATAAGAGAAATTTAAATTCTAGCTTATGTGATATTGTTGGATGATCACACATCCCACAATTTGCCTTCTGTGCTCTAACTCCTGCTCTATTGAATGCTCAAAAAAAAATAGAATAAAAATCACACACAACATAAATTTTGGTTCCTCACATATTTCCAGTCTCCCAAGACTCTTAATCCTGCTTCCCTACTAAGGTTTCTCTCCCATTCCCCCTAAAAGGGTACATCAAATATTTAATCAACTCTTGTCCTTCAAATCCCCTTGATTTCCTCCTGCCTACTCAGGGCTGCTGCTCTGTTGATGATTTCTTCCCTCTCCTATACCCTAAGGTTTTTTTGCAATAGCTCTTCTCACTAAATCCTACCAAGTTCTGCATCTCCTATAGACTCTGCTTTCTTTCCCAAGGTGGTCTTAGGCCTACTGCCTCCTAGTCAATCCTCAAGCCAAAGTTAATTGGCTTCTAATCCCATCATTCCGCTGCTTGCAGTCACCAATGCCTCTGATTCAACTGACACTTGCTGACATTCTTGTCACAGGATCCCTTCTCCTTAATGATCCACTTACTCTACTCTCCTATTTTCAGGATCCCACATTCTCTTGCTTTTCCTCTAATTGGTCTGGCTTCTCCTCCTCAGCCTTTCTCATAAGCTCATCTTCAGCTATCCATCCTCCACAAATGCCAAGTTTCACTCTTCATACTAGACTATATAATCTCCCTCCACACTAATGCTTTTACAGTGATGCACTCTCCAAAAGAAAATGTTTAGCCAAATTGAAGTTTCATCTACCAGATTGGTAAAATGAAGACCTAGAGAATACCTAGATTTTATTAATCATAATTTAAAACATGCATTATAAATGAAATTTTATCTTAAACATGGAGTACAAACATCCTTAAAGATCCTTAAATATGGTAGAACACTCTTACTATATCTTAAAGCAGCAACAGGTACTTACCTCTATCTTTCAGCTCATTAAAATCATGAATATTCTGCAAAGTGGTAGCATCTAAGCCCTTAGGTGACTGTCTTCTGACAGGAGCTTGTACCCGATGTCTAGCCATGTCAAATATATCCATGGGATTCCTTTCTCTTTTCCTGCAGACAAATGACAAAACATGATAAATGTGTTTTATAGGAAGAAAAAATGATTTCACTATAAAAGAGTTTGGCATCTTTCACCACAGTATATTAAAAAAATTAACAGCTCTGTTATTTCAACTTCTTATATTAAAAAAAATAGGATATATGTATATATATAAGGTCATTATAATCTTTCAAAGTACTCAGATGCAAAGTTAGAAGAGCAGAATGATTCAGCTTTGCCATAAAACGTTCATGTAGCAAAAAGACCACAGTATCTGAGGTCAGAGATACAGATTCAAAGACCAGCTCTGCAATTTATTGGCAGTTTGACCTTCATTTCGTTATCTGTAAAACACAGGTAATGTGTATCCAGTACAGTCATGCTATTAGCAGGAGAATTAAGAGATATCATGTTAAGTACCTAGTATACTGCCTGGCACATAAATACCCTCTCAGCCTAAAGTAAAAATTACACAAAGAACTATGATATTAATGTGCTGCTCAATATAAAGGCTATTGTGCAGAGTCCCCAACACTGATTTTTAAAAAATTTTTAGTTGTAGATGGACACAATATCTTTATTTATTTATTTTTATGTGGTGCTGAAGATCAAACCTAGTGCTTCATACATGTGAGGCAAGCACTCTACCATTGAACCACAACCCCAGCCCTCCAACTCTGATTTTATACAATGTTTCCAGGGAACTTGATATTTAAAATTAATCAACTGATACTCTCTATTCTTGTGGTACCTAGAAAATTAATACAAGCAGGAACCTTAGGAAGAAGTTTTCTGATAGAGCTTTGGGGGTTAGGATAAGAAAGGACAGGAATGGGGAATGGTGGGTTTAGTTCAGAAAATTAAAAACTGAATATCTACTGTTGCTTTCCTCAGCACTAGGTAGGTCTTCTTTTTGAAAATGTAGCACCAAGCTACAGTCATAATATAAGTCAGACTCCTTCCTTCATTTCTTTATTATTAAATCCTTCCTAAGCCCCTAGATAGGAATAGCTGAATTCTTCACAAGCAGTGACCCTACTCTCATGGAGTTTCCTTTCTGGCATCTACTAGTGCCATAAAACAACCCCATCAAGGCTGATGCAGACCTCTAGTACTCACCTAGGGTGACAGGAACTCTATGGAGATTCATTAAAATAAATACCAAAAAAAAGCTTCTAGGAGACTTTTAAATTTGATGCCTAATTTCCATAAGGCTGAGTTAAATAGGCTGATAGGTTATGAATTGGGTTATTAAATTGTATTTGCATGTGAGCTACATCATATCTGTGTTGTGCCACATGATATCTATTTTGTGCCAGACACAAAATAGAGCTTGGTAATTGTGAATTAATTAAAAAGAAATTTTTTGTGAAGATATTTATGAAATTAAAGAACCAATCTTAAGATGACTCTAATTGTGATACATAATAAAAATTATACCAAAGTAAATGTATTTAACCAGTTCTTATTTAAAAGATCAAAATTCTAATGTTTTTTTTTTTTTAAGTTAGAACTTAAGAGATCACAAAGTACTTTCACATACATACATTTATTTATTCTTCACTAGAACCTCACAGGGTAAAAATAATCATGTATAATTTTCAAAAGAGAAAATTGAAAGGCTGCTTCATTCTCCTTCTTGAATCATAGTGGTTTGCCAAAAGAGAGCAAACTTCAATTTACTAATAAAAATGAATGGAATGTCAACAATTCATTATACTGATTTAAATGTGGATTTTTGGAAGATAGAAAAAGGTGCCATAGTTAAGGCATTTATAACATCAAAAAATAAACAAGCAAAGCACGACTGGGTAAGTTAACATGATGAATTTCATATACAAAGAGACAGAATCAGGCACAGTTCAAGATATGTTTATATTTATGACTAAGTATACATATCACCCTGCTGTCCACTAAAAGGACTTAGAAGCAATGGCACTTTAGTAACAAGCACATTCAGTGCCCACAGGTTCATTTCTGAATACTACTCTCCAAAAACAACTAGAGCTTCTTAGAGAAATGGCTGATTCCAGGACCAGGGCAGGGGAAATATACGATGATCTGGGAGTATCCTGATGCACCAAAAAGTAACAAAGTGTTCAAAAACAAAAGGATGGGGACGTGTCAAAAATCAAAGAGACATAGGAGCCAATCTAAAACAGTTTCCAATGGCCAAAGCTGAAATTATAGGAGCAACAAAATAAATAATGTAACATTGGATTATACCCCAAAGTACAAAAATAAATATATATGAGACAACAGAGATATAAATAATTGAATAACTAAATAATGGAAGAAAGAGAAATATTTCTTACTGAAGAATTCTAAAGATATGTGGGTAACTCCCCTCTATTAGATGGAGCTTAACTCTACCCCCTCTTCATAACCTTCCAGTGGAGAAGCCCGGAAAACACTACTTTAATGATTGTTAATATTACCATGGATGGCATGTGATATCATGTACCACTCATAGGATGTGATGGGAAAATAGAGGACTTCATGCTATTCTTCCTTCATTCATCCTAATCATCAGAAAATATCAGACAAATCCAGGCTGGTTCCATGGCCAATACCTCTATAGACTTTCAAAGTCATGAAAGCCAGGCTGAGAAACTGTCCCAGGCCAGAGGAGACTGAAAGACCTGACAGCTACATGTGATACAGAACCTAATACTGGGCCCTAGAACAAAAGCAGGACATAAATGTGAAAACTGGAGAAATCCAAAAATTATGGAATTTCGTTAGCAGTAACATTTCAAATGTCAGCTTCTTAGTTGTGACAAATGTACCCTGGTAATATGTCAACAACAGGGAAAGCTGGGTGAAGGGTGCACAAAAACTCTATATTGTATTTACAACTTTTCTATAACCAAAAATTATTCCAAAATACAAAGTTGACTTTAAAAAAAAAGAGTAATAAATTACCCACTATGCTGATTTTAGAACCTACTAAAAGATTACAACATGTAATTTAAAGAACACTGCTTTAGAAAATTTATAAGTCCTTCTGGTAAAAATGCTCAGAGATGCTTGGTAACCTTTTTGTGATTTTGCTAGAAAATGAGTATTCCAGAAAGCATTTCATCACTGAAGGAAAATTTAAAAAACAGTTCTAAAATGGTATTTTCTGTGAGTATTCCAATCCTGAAATTTTCTACTCCAGTATCTGTATTCCCTTGAAGACTAAATTTCTATACCTGATTTTGTATAAGATTAATAAAGGGAAAGTAAGGAGAATGTAAGATGAACTAATCATGTTCTAAAATTACAGAATCATTGGATAAGTGACATAGATAAAAGAAATCAAGAAAAAACAAAATGATGCAATTCTAAACTAACCTTATATGAATTTCATCATCACTGTCCATGTGTAGCAACCTCCCTTGTAAACGCCTCTCTTCACTACGAAGCTGTTTTCTCATTTCTGATAATTCCATAATTACATTTTTTTTCTCTTCTGCAAATTCCCAAGTAAAACACAAGGCAAGAATAAGAACAAAAAATTAAGCACTAAAACATAATCTAATTTAAAATACACTAAAAAGTTCAGAGAGAAATTCTTATGAAAGACATTTTATTGTTTTATATATATACAGATCACATTTAGGAACACCATTAAGACCCTCAAAACCATTTTTTGATAATATAGGAATTTCAAACTAAGAGATATTCTTGGGGATGGGCAGTATAACTACAGAGAGGAAGCACAAGGGAGTTCCTTTGTGGTGATGGAACAGTTCTGAAACCAAATTGCAGTCATGGTTACACAAATAAATGATTCCCAATAAAACCTACTACACCTAAAATTATATACACACAAATACAAGTAAAAACTGGTGAAATCAATGAAGATCTCTGTGCAGAGAGTAGCAAGGTTACCTCCCTGTCTGTAAAATTGTACCACAAAAGATGTTACCACTGGGGGAACCAATTGGAAGGGTACAAAAGCACCTCTCCATACTATTCTTGCAACTTTCTGCAAGTCTATAATTACATCAAAATAAAGGTGGGGGAGGGTACTCTAGGATTATACGTTTAAAATTTACCTTCTGCACGGAGCTGATTTTTCCTGGCAGGTACTGGAGGAGACTGTGCCCTGGACATGGAACTTTCCTGATCAACAATAATGGCAAACATGTCAACATGTCTCCTCTACTCAAAAGGAGTAATTTTACTAATATGTAAAGGAACCCAACTCCACACTCTTCTACCTACAAAACTTGTCCACAACTGTGTCTAATCTTTCTTCTTATAACAATGGAAGGATCCATACCCCTATTCAAAGACAATCCCTTCATCCATACTCCAGCCTTCAATTATCCTCTTTCTCCCACCTCTCCTTCTCAGTCTATGCATAAAACTTATCCTTTCTTTAAAAACATTCTTACCTCACCTTTCTTCACTATCTACTGTCCATTCTCTCCTTCCCTTTGCAGCCACGTTTCTTTAAGGAATAATAAATGCATACTTCCAGAGTCTACTTCCTTACTGCTATTCATTCCTATTCACTCCTCAACACACAACTACTATTGCTTTTGTTCTATACTCTATTTCTGTAACAACACTGGCCACACTGAGTCACAAAGTGATCCCCAAATGACCCATTTACTGGGCTTTTTGCTGTTGTTGTTGTTGTTTTGTACCAGGGATTGAGCTCAGGGGCACTTGACCACTGAGTCACATTCCCAGCCCTATTTTGTATTTTATTTAGAGACAAGGTCTCACTGAGTTGCTTAGTGCCTCACTTTTGCTGAGGCTGGCTTTGAACTCATGATCCTCCTGCCTCAGCCTCACAAGCCGCTGGGATTTTAGGCGTGTGCCACCATGCCCGGGTTAGTGGGCATTTTAAGTCCTTATTTTTTCTGGCCAGTAGCAAATGATACCATTGCCACTTTTTCTTGCCTTCTCTGTTTCTATTCTTTTCTCTGTTTCTCAAACACTGTAAGTTCCCTAGCATTCCATTCTCAGCCCTTTTTACTTCTTCTACACAGTCATCCTAGACAATCATACTAATTTGATAAGCAACCATATGTTAATGATTTTCAAAACTACAAGTCTAGTCCAAAACTCTTTCCTCAGCCACTCATATTTTCAACCCCCTACTCTATGCAACTCTCACTAGAAACGTGAAAGTTACCATTGACTCCTACCTACCACACACAGAGTCAAAAAAATACTACTTTTTGCTGGGCATGGTGGTGTATGCCTATAATTCCAGCAGCTAGGGAGGCTGAGGCAGGAGGATTAAGAGTTCTAAGCCAGCCTTAGCAACTTAGCAAGACCCTAAGCAACTTGGCAAGACCCTGTCTCTAAATAAAATATACAAAAGTGCTGGGGATATGGCTTAGTGGTTAAGTACCCCTGCGTTCAATCGCTGGTACCAAAAGAAAAAAGAAAAATAAGAAATACCACTGTTCATGTGTCTTAAATATTTCATGAAATTGTTATCCCTACCCTTCTCAGCTCTTTGCATCAATGCTGTTAAGTCCTCAAAGTCTCACATCTGGACTTCTACAAAAGCACCTCAACTTGTCCTGTTGTTTACAGTCTTTACTGCCTAATAACATTATACAAAACAAAAGTGGCCATGTCATTCTCTTGCTTAATATTGGAATGAATTTCCATGCGTTTTCTACAACAAACCAACTGAATCACAACTCCCAGCAGGTGGAATTTAGGAAAATGTTTTTCTAAAACACTTCTTTGCCTATTTGGGTAATTAGCCTGTTTAGAATCCATGGACCTATGGCATAATGTCTAAGTCTTAAATAGTCTCTCCAATACCCTACATATGTTGTTCTCTACCCTCTCTGTTGCCTTATCACAAAGCATCACCAATACAAACCAAACCACAGTGGATTCTCCACATGGTCTGTCCTGCCCTCCATTTAGCCCATTTGTACATGCTGTAAGTCCTTCACCCCTTTTCTGTTGATGGCAAATTCCTGCTCATTCTTCACATTAGCTCAAAGATCAATCCTTCTAAAAGATTTTCCTGGTTCTCTTTTTATTATAATTGAGTCTAAAACATAAAGGCCTTCATAAGCATAACTACAGCTAGCCGAAGGTAATTTTTCAAAGAAAGGACCTTCTTGAAGAGCCTGGACAAAACCCTTTGCTAAATTATAATTTGTCAAAAGAACTAAACTTTCAAGCATCAAATACTATCAGTTACAACTGCAGCAACAGATTAATATAGACATTGCAGATGTAAAAAAAATTTAACCTACCAAAATATAAATAAGCAAATCTCATTCAATAATTCTATTCAAAAACAAGTGAATAAAGATTAACAAACAAAAAGCATATACATGAATAAAGGAACTTATGATGCTGTCGACTGAAGGAGGTCTTTGGAGTTTGCTTGCAATTTTGTTCTGAAGAGCAGGAACTACAGGAGAAGGCTGTCTTAAGCGCTGAAAAAATTAAAAAATATATATATAGAAATGTATACACATATACATGTAAACTATATATACTAGAGTTATATAACAGCATTTAAGTTCAGATTGCTTAGTAGAATATTATTTGAGTCAGAAACTCAATTAAATAAGATTAGATTTATTATGATAAAAATAAATTTAGATATACCAACTAAAAGAATATATCTCTAAGATTAGATTTTTTTAAAAATCAACAAACTTAAAGTAACAGTTTTCCAAATATTGCAAATATTTAGAAAATAAATAGCCAAAGTGAAAGCATCTTTTTTTTGTACCAGGGATTAAAATCCAGGGGTGTTTAACCATTGATCCACATCTCCAGTCCTTTTTTTTTAATTTTGAGACAAGATCTTGCTAAATTGCTTAGAGCCTTGATAAATTGCTGAGGCTAGCTGTGAACTTGCAATCCTCTTGTCTCAGGTCCCGAGCTGCTGGGATTACAGGCATGCACCATTGCGCCTGGCTGAAAACATTATCTTAATAATAAAAAGGAAATAGGATGATACCAAATAAAAAAACAAACAAAGCTCCTTTCTGTAAAACAATATAAATCAACCTCTAAAATCTTCATCTCCTGTCACTAAAACCATCATGGATAAGGGAATTTTTCAGATCATAGTAGGGTTCTATGTCCCCATGGAAATGAGATTTCAGTTTATACTATATTAAAGTTTATAGCTTCCAACTTCATATGAAGGCATAAAACCCAAAAATATACAATAAATATTCTCTGAGGGAAATGAAGGAAGGAAAGGAAGAGAAAGAAAACAAGAGAAGGAATAAAAGGAGTGAAGCAAGGAAAGGAAGGAACCAAGATCAGAATACACTTGTGGATGTTAAAGTCTTCATTTTGCATGCCAGAAAATCCTAAGTTACTTTCATTGTTGACATTGATAAAATTAGAAATATATGTGAGAAAGGTTTTTTAAAACCTATAGGTAATCTCAAGCTAAATTATAAAGATAATATAAACCTTCTAAAACAGCTTAAGAATGAAGTAGATGAAGTACAGTCCATATAAAAAGAATATCAAGGAAACAAAACAAAACAAAAACATCAGAAATTAAGTTAATATGATCAAGCTTATTGGTTATGATAAATAAGTGTATTTAGCTATCCCAGATTAGAAGATAACACTGAAGTTAGGATAAAAAATTTCAAACTAGGGGCTGGGATTGTAGCTCAGTGGTAGAGCGCTTGCCTCGCATGCATGAGGCTCTGGGTTCAATCCTCAGCACCATACACAAAGCAATACAATAAAGACATTGTGTCCATCTACAACTAAAAAAAATATTAAAAAACAAAATTTCAAACTAGCCAAGGCACAGTGGCCCACACCTGTAATCTCAGCAGCTCAGGAGGCTAAGGCAGGAGAATGGTGAGTTGAAAGCCAGTGTCAGCAACTTAGGCATGTAGCAATTCAAGAAGACCCTGTCTCTAAACGAAATACAAGAAAGGGCTGGGGATGTGGCTCAGTGGTTAAAGATCCCTGGGTTCAATCCTCATTACCAAAAAAAAAAAAATTCAAACTGAATAAATACACAAGCTAACTCAAAAATCAAAATATAGAGCCAGGCACAGTGATGCACACCTGTAATCCCAGCACTTTGGGAAGTTCAGACAGGAAAATCGCAAGTTCAAAGCCAACCTCAGCAACTGCGAGGCACTAAACAACTCAGTGAAACCCTGTCTGTACGTAAAACACAAAATAGGGCTGGGGATATGGCTCGGTGGTCAATTACCCCTGAATTCAATCCCTGGTGACAAAAGAAAAAAGAAAGAAAAAATCAAAATATGGTGATAAAAGTTAAAAACTAAATATATATCAGGCAAAAATATATATCAGGAATACATATATCAAAATATGACAGCTAGTAATATTAATTTTGGAATCAAGAAACAAAATTCATCAAATGGTATAAAGCTGACTTAAAACTTTATGGTACTTCACAATTAAACTAATATCCATAAAATAATTCCTTAAAAATAGCATTTGTTAAACGTAAGAAAGTGGTAGAAATACAATTGTGGGAAACTAACAACTCTCATTTTTAAATGATGAATTTTATAATAAAAATTTCTCTTATTTTCTGTTCAACATTGCTGTGAACCAAAAACTTCTTTAAAAACTAAACTTTAGCCAGGCGCAGTGGCACATGCCTGTAATTCCAGCAGCTCAGGAGACTGAGGCAGGAGGATCACGAGTTCAAAGCCAGCCTCAGAAAAAGCAAAGCACTAAGCAATTCAGTGAGACCCTGTCTCTAAATAAAATACAAAATAGGGCTGAGGAAGTGGCTCAGTGATCAAGTGTCCCTAAGTTCAATCCCCACTACTCCCCTCCAAAATCATGAACTTTATTTATTAATAAATTAATGAGATGACATTTGAATAATGAGGCTGAACAACTATATTTATCCTAAAAATGAAAACTATGCATAACACTCCTAGAACACTATAAATAAACAACATGAACCAAAAAATACTGATCTTTTAAATTTTCTTTTGAAGATCTTTGAACAAAATTCTAGCTGTGTATACTTATAATTTCTATCACCATAAAATCCTGAGGGGAGAAATCAAATAGCACAGTTGAGCCTATCAGAAATGACTCATGTTACATGAAGTAGGCTATACATTGAACAGTATACCAAACCACATGCTAAATACACCAGAGGAATTCAACAGTTAAAATGAAACTTTTTTTGTAAATCTTGCTTTAAATAATGTTTGAAAAAATATGAATTCCTGAAAACAATGTTCTTATATCAAATTGGCTAGACTTACAAGATAGACAAGTTTTTCATAGTATGGTCTCCAGGCCAACAACATCAAAACCAGAAAAGATAGCTATAAAATGCACATCCTTGAACCTCCCCCTCAGATACTTTGCAGGTAGGAACCCAAAAATGTGCACTTATAACAAACCCCCAATGATATTCATGTACACAAACTTTAAATGTAACTGTTAGTTTAAGCAAGGGTGTAAATTAGATCTTCTCAGAGTCAGTTATTGCCAGGCACAGTGGCACACACCTGTCAGGAGGCTGAGGCAGGAGGATCACGAGTTCAAAGCCAGCCTCAGCCATGGCAAGGCGCTAAATAACTCAGTGAGACCCTGTCTCTGAATAAAATACAAAATAGGGCTGGGGATGTTGCCCAGTGGTCAAGTGCCCCTGAGTTCAATCCCTGGTACCCAAAAAAAGAAAAAAAGAAAGTCAATTATCTTTCTTTTTTTTAAGACCTTTATTTTACTTATTTATTTTTATGTGGTGCTGAGGATTGAACCCACTGCTTCACACATGCTAGGCAAGTACTCTACCACTGAGCCACAACCCCAGCCCGAAAGTCAATTATCTTTCTACAAAAGAAACCTCTAACAACCATGATTCATGTACCTAACAGGGAACATCAATCTTTTAACTCAGAGATACAGTTTTCAAAAACCAGTTTATAGTAAACCACTGTTTCTTTTTTAATTTCCATTCTATAGTAGAAAGTTGTGTAAAGCAGAATAAGAATTACTAAATAAATAAAAATAATTTTTCAGTAATATGAAATTCAAGCCCAGTATTTTTAGTAGTAGATTGAACAGACATAAAGTTACTTAGACAAGTTGTTAGAAAAGTTTCAGAACACTCTCAATTTCTGTATTTAGTCTTATCATGAAAAGAACACAGTTCACAGGGTTAGTGGTCTATAAACCACTCTTGGATTGTAATTACAGAAGAACAAGACTGAGAATGTCTAAGGTAAATTAACATGCTCTATTCACTGGGCAGAAAGAATTACCAAAGCACAGTATTAGCACCTCACACAGGAAGTTCAGTACATAATGCCCCAATTTAGTAGTAAGACAAAGCAGGAAAACACAAGCTCCTCCTTCTCTTTCTCCCCTTTTCTAACAATTCTACAATTCTCACAGTGCATACTGGGTAATGTATAGTATGGGTTTGACTGACATTTTGTCTGAAACTTACCTTTGTTTCTTCTCCAATCATATTTTCTCTTTCATAGTAGTGCTGAAGTTGCAAGTTATGTCTTTCCTCTTCTTCCTTCTTCTTTCTTTCTGCTTCTTTTCGTCTTTCTTCAGCTAACCGAATGAGCTCTTCATTTTTTAATCTTTGCTTTAAAATTAAGAGAAAAATACACACTTCACACATACATTCTAGACTATTTTAAAAATTTTGCTAACTTACTTGCCTGAAATATAGGTAAATTGAAGATGTAGTAGACATAGTGCTCTTTAAAATAAAGAAGTTGTCTGCTTAAAAAAATACATGTTTTCTGACATCTTCAATCAGCTTATAGCTTTTTTACCCAGGAGCTTTGAACCCAGGAGCGGTCTACTACTGAGCTACTCTTCCAGCCTTCTTTCATTTTATATTTTCAGACAGGTTCTCACTAAGTTGCTGAGGCTGGCCTTGAACTTGCAATCTTCCTGCCTCAGTCTGAGTAGATGGGATGGGACATATACACTACTGTGTCTGGCCAGCCTATAAATTATGTTTTGACTTAAAGTATCATTTATCACTTAAATTAGTTTTCACCTTAATAAAATAATACCCAGTGAATGGATACCAATCTGATGTTTTATAAATGTACTTCAAGATTATTTTCCCGTATAAGTAACAAACATCTTTTCAAGCCAAAATAACAATTTCACATTCAGCTAAGCAGTAAAATAGGGGAAAAAATGCACCTCCTCCTCTTTCTCCCTTTTCTTTTCCTGTTCCTCCTCATACTCTTGCTGAATTCGTGCTCTCTGTTCTGCTAGCCGTTTTTCTTCTTTTTCTTCTGCAATTTTTAGTCTCTCTCGCTCGGCTTCTTCTCTTTGTTTCTTTTCTTCAATCTAAAGAATTAAACTTAGTTGTTATTTTGAAAAACTATTAAAAAGAATAGCACTTACTTTTCCCTGGTATCCTACAAATTCAACAATTATACCCTCCATTTGAAAATTCCTAAAAAGTTCCTAAGTTTTCCAGTTTCCTGTCTTTTATTAACCAGCCTACATGATGTACTATTAAAAGCTATGAGTTAGCTGGGTGCGGTGGCTCACACCTGTAATCCCAGCACTTTGGGAAGCTCAGACAGGAGAATTGCGAGTTCAAAGCCAGCCTCAGCAGCAGCAAGGCACTAAACAACTCAGTGAGACTCTGTCTCTACATAAAACACAAAGTAGGGCTGAGGATGTGGCTCAGTGGTCGAGTACTCCTGAATTCAATCCCTGGTACCAAAAATAAAACACAAAAAACCCTGCATCTTGAGTGCTCAAAGAATGAAAGTGAAACAATGAAAGAAACGTAAAAATCCCTTCTATATAGAAGGTACTCAGTAAATATTCATGATTATTCTATAATGATTGCTACTATTATATCTCAAAGTTTTTATATTTGATTAGTATTTTCAAACAATAGTGAAATTAATGTTTTAGTTATATATATGAGCATTGTTTCCCCAAGATACCCTTTTCTCCTTTTCTACCTACTGGTAGCTTAAACAAAGAAAGAAAAAAAAAAAAAAAAAAAAAAAAAAAAAAAAAAACGCCTAAACTAAATCTATGAAAATGTAAGATGATATTTAGGACACAAAGATTGAGAATTAAGTTTCATCTTGAGTGCTACCTAGAACCTGTAGTATTAAGTTGGAGAGAATACTATTAGGCACAGACTAAAAACTGAAGGGTAGAGAACCCTAAAAGAGTCCGTATCTTCTATAAATGAGGCAAGGAAGATGGCAGCATGGGTATTAGGCATTCCTGACTGTGGTTTAAGATTATGAAAAGAGTTGTAACCCTCAGGTATGGTTATGGTTGTTCATATTTTTATTTTCTGCATCTCCTCTAGCTTCTACGTTACTCTATCTAGTGCTGCCAATTTTTTGAATAATGAGAATGGTCTCACATGTCTCATGATTTTATATACCTGAGGCTTTTTGAAACATTTATCACACTACTAAATATGTACAAGCCTAGTATTTAGTAGTAAGAATGTGCAGGGGATCTCTATTCAAATACAACATAGCTAGACAAAACACCATTTATGATCCAAAAATCTCATATTCAACCCTTCTTCTTATTCTTACTCCTTGAAAATAATCACACTTACATGGTTGCTTCTCCATCAAAATCAAATACCAGTGTGTAAACTATGAATGGATCACACATTTAATAAATCCAAAGCTTAATGCCAACAGGAATGCTAAACAGTACTTCAACAAAAAGAGAAAAACTATCTTCTAGATCATAGTTTTCAAACTGTATAATGCCAAAAAGCCTCTGGGGTCCTATAAATACTTTGTTAAAATTTTTATCTTATCAAATTCAAATTTTTAAAATTTATGTTTAAAGCTGTAATTAAAACATCAAACACTTTAACAGCATAAGATTTCTGATGTATTAACTTTAGCTATTATAATTTAGTTATTTATGCAGACCTTAGACTAAAGCTTCTCTTACCATCTTTATGCAAAAATGTAAACATTTTATAACATTTATTTTGACATTTCAGTGTGGATACTTCTTATCTGATAATACATACTCTAAATAGTAATAATGAGCACCATTTAGCTATTTTACATTTTTAGCTATTTTACATTTTGCTTAAAATATTTTAAGAGGCTCCTTTAAAAAAAAAAACTGAAAACCACCATATGAAACCAATCTATTCATGGATACACTGAGGATTTATAGGGTGGAAGAACTGAAAAGTGAAACTAATACAATCACACTTTTACCACATAATCACATTCACCACATTATTGTCACACCCTAGTTTTTCAGTCCCCAAATTGATGTATGACCTTTCATCTCATAAGCATTGCATGGTATAATTCTGTTCCTCACACTACTATTTAAAAGGTAAACAGGGGGCTGAGGTTGTGGCTCAGCAGCTGAGCGCTTGCCTTGCATGTGTGAGGTACTGGGTTCGATCCTCAGCACCACATAAGATAAATAAAGGTATTGTGTTCATCTACAACTAAAAAAAAATTTAAAAAAAAAGGTAAACAGAACAGCAATGTGGCATATGATGCTCAGTTGTCTTCTTATGCACTATGATCCATAGCCTAGAATTCTCAGCACAAGGACACTCTCGGTATATTTCCAAAACCCAACTTGTGTGGTTTATTTAGAGCACTAAAGTACTAATAATGCTAAGCACATCTTATAAGCATGCCCCTGGGATCAACACCAGATAACAAAACCCATGAAAGCAGTACAGAATCTTTGGACAAAAAGGATTAAATTTTGTAGGTCCATACAATGAGAAATTAGTAAATTTTCTCAAGTTTAATATTTTGATTATAATGCACAAATCAATAACAATGTTTACTAAACATGTGTATTAATTTGGACTATTCAATTTTAACAAATGTTCATGAGAGTATTCAATGCATCCTAATCTTGCACAAGACAGTTTAGTAACAGCTCATTTGGGGGGAGGGGGGGTGTACTAGGGATTGAACCCAGGGCCGCTTAACCACTGAACCACATCCCCAGCCTATTTTGTTTCATTTTGAGACAGGGTCTTACTAAGTTGCTCAGGGTCTCGCTAAATTGCTGAGGCTAGCTTTGAACTCTCAATCCTCCTGCCTCAGCCTCCCAAATTGCTGGGATTACAGGCATATACCACTATACCTGGCATAATAGGTGATTTTTAAGTAATATTAGAACAATTTAAAAAAAAAGCTTCACAATAATGGTCACACTTAACTTTTTTGAAAAAAAAAAAAAAAAATTGGCATAAAATCTGCAATGATTATGTGGGGCAAGATGGTACCAGTAGTGGTTTTTTCACAATGAAAGACTTTCTACAAATCCCTATAAATATAAATGTGGTACTTACAAATATGACACCTGAAGTCAAGGGACTTCGCTTCAAGCACTGGCCTCAAGCTCTGTCACCACAGACAAAAATTTGATAGTCTATGTATCAGTTGTGTATATTAAAATAGAGATGATAATATCTTCCCTTAGAATTTTCAAGTTTAATGAAATACTACATGTAAAACAGTATCTTATAAATAATAAAGCTATACAATTAGCAGATATTGGAAGGGAGTTAAATTGTACTTTAAACAATGGTAAGACTTGTAAATTAACTCCAACAACTTAAATTTTGAGCTGCTGTCATCATAGGCAATATAGCACAAGGTAGTTCAAGCTCAACAGATGATTCTATATCCTCAGCACTATTACCTAACTTGAGAGGCCAATATCCTTGGATTTTCTCACATTTCAATATCTATATTGTCAGTCCTTAAAAAGGCCTTTTCATTCATTTCACTGTCATTGCTCTAGTAAAATAACCCAGCTTATAGTCTTCAATTCTCCATTACCACATTATAAACATTAATGCCAGATCAATCATCCTTGAAGACTACACTCATTGTTATTGCTATATTTAAGAGTCCACAATAATTACGACTAGAAAGATGACATGTAATCTGTTTAAGAGGTTAGGACTAGATTGGATACCCTTAAATGTCAGCCTAAGGGGTCTACACATTTTCTGTAGGCAAAGAAAAGTCACTACCAGATTTTGAGGAAAGAAAAATAGATACAGCTGGGCACCTTAACTACTCAGAAGGCCAAGGCAGGAGGATCACAAGTTCAACGTCAGAATGGACAACTTAGCAAGACCTTGTCTCAAAATAAAATAAAAAGGGCTGGGGGTAGAGCACCGGCCTAGTACATGTGAGACCTTGGTTTCAATCCTCAGCACCACAAAAATTTAAAAATAAAATAATAAGGAAAGAAAAGAAAAATAGCTGTGAAAATTTACCTTCAAAGGAAGATAAACAAGGCAATAGGATTAATCACACTGGTGTGTAAGTGTGGGTGTGGATGAGAGTGAGGTAAGGAAAGAAGAAACTAAGCCCCTTATGGACAAGCATCTCATTCATTCAGACTCCAGTCCTAGTATGCAACATTAAGGGCAGACACAGTGTGGAGTTTAATAAACACTAGTGCTTAAGTGAGCATTTCTACTTTTAAATGTCATTTGCTTATATACAAAATGGAGCATATAATTATAAAAGTTGATTATCTCACATCTGGTTTTTATTTATTTGCAATTTGTACTAATGAGTCAAGAATATCTCCCCAGCTTAAATTACCTTCTGAAGTCAATAAAAAGGGTTGTTGTTTTTTTTTTTTTTAAAAAGAGGGAAAAACTGATGATTTTCTACTAACTTATAAATGCATAGAAAAATTATTTTATGCATAGTAAATAATATTTGA
Source organism: Geosciurus inauris (assembly GCA_004024805.1). Taxonomy (NCBI): domain Eukaryota; kingdom Metazoa; phylum Chordata; class Mammalia; order Rodentia; family Sciuridae; genus Geosciurus; species Geosciurus inauris. The sequence continues at coordinate 57,947 of PVHX01007962.1, forward strand.
GTGAATTCTTGAAGTCTCAGCATTCTTTGATTTAATAACTAATGGCCTAAAAACGTTTAGAAAATATAAGTCAACTTACTATAAATAAAATATCTCATTTCCTTTTCTCAGATATATCTGAAGTAATACCACAATTTTAGTTATTTGATATAAATTAGATATTTTAAATAATTACATGACATTTTAGAACTGAAAATGTATCCTGTGGATAAAAACAATCTCTGCAAGATTAGTTTATTAGAATTCTTCCAGAACTGTTAAACTATGATCAAATAAGTCTTTCACCTGAAAACGAAGAAAATTCTTGTATAATTCTTGCTGTTTAATCTGAAGATCAGTTGGAGGTTCACAAAATATATTTCCCCGAGCAAAAGGAGAGCTCTGTGTTTGCATATGACCTTGAAAAAGACATTTTACAAAAACATATCATTAGAAAAATGTAAGAAAGAATGAAAGAACGAAAATTTGATAATCAACCCTTATTTAGGAAAGCTGTGCTAAATACAGAATCCATAAGGAAATCCAAAGAGGAAAGTTGAGATTAGAATATAAAGACCAGATGAAAAGTAGAAAGAAAAATGGTAAGACTATAACTAAATCAATAGTTGAAAATAATACGATAGCTATAATAGCCAAGACACTACAGAAATGTAAACACTAATAACCTAAACAACTCTCATCACAGAAAAAGCTGTAAACCAGAATTAAGAGGAAAAAAATACATATTTAAATTCTTACATAGTTGAATACCCTATATTTAAGAATAGTTCTTATTCACACATTAAAATGTACTATATACACATTTAAAGTTTTCTATTTCTAAAAATAGGTAATTCCAAAATTCTTCCAAATCATAATTTAAATATAGGATAGTAAGTCAGCTATAAGACATTTTTAACAAATTAGAATAAATCTTAATCATTTTAACAGCTTTTATTTTAAAAGCTATTGAATTTGTGGGATATAAATATAAACAAAAATTTTTATCTATTAGTATTATTAAATATTCTTTAATGAAAAAATTATTTCATAAAAGCAGTTTGAAGAAGTTATCCCCTAGGAATCTCTCTGAATACAAACATAAAAAATGGCATTTAAGCCTTATATAACTTTGTATTATTTTTGAATTACTAACTCATTCTTCATATCATCAATCCAACACATGTATTTCCTTCACTTGTGCCATTTTGTATAGGTTGCTTTGCAGTTTACCTTTCAGTCAAGCCTACTGTGCCTTTGTATTTAAATTTATTCATGATAATTCGAATAGATCAGCAGAAAGCCAAGTCAGAACTTTATCGTCACAAATACTTTTTTCCCCACTAGAAAATGTTTTAATGAAAACAGAACCAAACATATACCTTGAAGGTTCTTTTAAATCTTATGCAGTGGTGGAAAAGCTGATTAATAAAACAAAATTGAGTGTTATCTTTCACCCTGATGTTCACTCTCATTCTAAACCTTTAGGGGCAATTAATGAAGAAATATTCAAGACAGAGCAAATAAGTTCTTTTAGAAATAACTTTAAAAATAAAATGACAGGGAAACATTTACCCTATATAAAGAAAACAATATATCTAGGCATCATAATAAGCCATAAAGTTAAAAATTTAAGCCAAATTAGTTTTGGATTTTATAAACAGCAGCTCATGTAAGAACCGTAAACTTAAAAAAGAAAAAAAAATTATGAAGGGACTCAAAAACAGGCCTAATGAAGAAAAAACATCCCAGGATAATGAACCTTAAACATACATTAGAACATTCAATTTTTAGATATATTCCAAATTCCCTAATGCCTTTAAAAAATACTAAATGGCACATATGTATATGTGTGAATGTGTATGTGTGTATATGCGTAAACACACACATATATACACACACACATATATGTGGCATAGGACAAATTAGGTGGCTTTGGATAGCTTCTTACGTGTAGAAGGTTTATTTTAGGCTAATTCTTAGGAAAACAAAGTTGAATTCAGGGACTTTTCAATTCACAAAAAAAGGAAATTTTAAACATTTTGTAATTTTTATAAATGATTTTTAAAAATTGCAACACTACCAGAACAAAAACCAGGTGGTAGGGAAGAAAGGTCATAGACAACAAATTTTGCTGTATATATTCAATCATTAGTCTTATGCTCTTGGGAAAAAGTCACGGAAACTACTGATTTTCCAACTGTTTTTCCTGGGTGACCAGAGCTAGATGCCTGAAGGTGTAATTACTAATAAAGAGTAAGCTCTAGGCTGAGACAGAACTACAAACAATACTGGGTTATGAAAGAAAAGGATAAAGAGGATATCTGTAGCACTGAGATCTCAATACAGACTACCAAAAAAAGCAGTAAATGAATAAGAGAAAAACGCTAATAACAAAAAACCAAAATTCTCTTAGCAGCGATAATATGAAAAAGTGTTTTGATGTTCCTACTACACTACACATTGAATTACTACAGAATAAGACAGGAAAATTAACAATTTCATAAAATCAAAGATTCTAATTTTAGTACTACAAAAATCAAAGTTGGACCCAAAGGTCAAAAATCTATTGTGGATCAAAGTTAGAAAGTATTTTCTCATAATTAGAGATCAGATAATGGAAAAGGCTGTTCACAAAAAGCAAACAGCCCATCTCCTAAGGTATTCTAAAAGGCTATAAAAATTTTATTAGGAGAATGTCCTAATGTAAAGTTCTTTTCTAGTCTATAATCAAAATTTTTGTGAAAGCAATCAAAAGCAGAATTTGGGGGTAAATAAATGGTTACTTTTATAAATACCAAAATATAATGCAAGGTGGGTGGGATATTCTATCTTTTTTAAAATTCTTAAATATATTACATACTTTCACATATACTTGAAAAAGGAAGATGATGACAACTTTTTCTGGCAACTTATAAAAAAAGTATTGAATAATTTCAACTTATAGAAAATTTATGTTATATTACTTCATAGTAAAGCAAATATATTTGGCTAAGAAAGAAGTCTGAGATCAGATATTAAACTTTTAATTCCTTCTTTTCTTTGTGTACTGTGATTTTAAAAGGGAGGGTAAGTTATCACTAAAACAATCAAAAAAATAATTTACTTGTACAATTTATCATAACAAATCTGATACTAATGCAGTCATGGGTATAAGAAGCAAATTGTATGTGTAAAAAGTGTTTGATTTTAAGAACTATTCCCAAATTAGTAAAATTAAAATATTAACAGCAGGTGAAGTAGAGGAAAAACATAGTATTAAGAACCAAACTTTCCCTATTCAACTTTTTTCAAAACTACTGAGAAAGGTATTGTAAATTATATCCTGACTCAAATGAATGAAATTTCAAAATCACAATGAGCATTGTGTCAAAGAATAGAAGAGAAATGTTACTGAACAACTTTAGAAATGTTAAAAAAAAAAAAAAAAGAATGTGATTAAAAACCTGAGTTTTTATTTCCAGAATCTTCTAGGTTCTCAGCATTTGAAGTGGCTAAATTTTGGTCTAGAGATACAACAGCCCTTTTATCTTCATATGTTCTTGCATCTGGGTTATGGTAGGCATCTATATTTTGTCTGTGCATCCTATTCAAATCAGCTGAGAGGGAAAAATAAGCCATTTATTTCAATAATTTACTGGTACCTTAATACATTTTCTTAAAATAGGGAATCAGAGAAAAACTGCAATAAGACAAAGCTGGGAATGATTCAATGATATGTTGTTGCTCTGAAAACAGAAACAAAATTATCAAAACTTTAAGATTTTCCAAGGATAACCCTGTAAAATAAACTCAAAATTAGTAGAAAAATTCAAGATACATAAATCTTTGACATTCCATGCAAGCCATATTAACACTGTTACTTCATAATGTAGAATTTAACATAGAATAAATGTAGCAACAATTCAAAACACTTCATAGTGAAATTAATTTACCCCACATCATCAGCTCTCCTAATGAAACAAATACTCATATGGAATGGAGTTTTAAAATATATCTACAAATTTTTTGACAGTCTTCTCTCAAAAGGTCACAATCAATTATCTTCCCTTTCAGTGTCATAAAGAGTAACTCAGGCCGGGGTCTTGGCTCAGTGGTAGAGTGCTTGCCTTGCACGTTGTGAGGCACTGGGTTCGATACTCAGCAACACATAAAAATAAATAAATAAAGACACTGTGTCCATCTACAACTAAAAAATATTTAAAAAAAAGAGTAACTCACTTGGAGTGGGGCAGGTGGAAGGCAGGGATAAGGGGGTACTAGGGATTGAACCCAGACAGGCTTTACCACTGGTAAAGCCACATTCCTGGCCCTTTTTAAATTTTGAATAGAGTTTCACTAAGTTGCTGAGGCTGGCCTCAAACTTGTGATCCTCCTGCCTCAGCCTTCTGAGTTGCAGGGATTACAAGAGTGCACCATCACGCCCAGTGTGATTCATTTATTATTACTAGATATTGAAGAAATTATGGTACATGACTTCTAAGGGTACGGCATAAAAGACATGGTTTCCACCTTCCTTGATCATTATGGATCACTTGCTCCAAAAAAAGCCAACTGCCGAATAAAACTCCAAAAAACCCCAATGGAGAGGCTCATATGGCAAAGAACTAATGCTCACTAAACCATGAGGGAAATGGGTCAAATTATGGACCACTCACAAATTATGGATCCACAAAACTACAGTATAGTAAGTGTTTATAATTTTAAAAACTAAGTTTGGGGGTGGTTTTCCGTACAGTAATAGATATCTAATACACACAGCAAAAGTCTGAGCACCTAGAAATGAGTCAAACAACATAACATCTCAAACTCATAACATACCTGAATGTTTATAGAGCTCAAAATTAAACAAAACAAAAGGTAGTTCTTCTCTCCCCAAATAACTGGGATAGTACTACAGCAATAAAAATGAACTTAAGCCTGGATATATAAGTACTTATGAGGAAGCACATTATATTCAAGGATGTATTTTGAACATGAATCACAGAATAACAGAATGTAGCAAGTAAGATGTGAATGTTACAAAAAAAGAATGGGAGCTTAGAATCAGGGAAGTTCTAGACTTTTAGGGAGCTTAGACTTAAAAAATGGATAGGAGCTTTAAAGGTAAAGGTGATTGGTAAGGAATAATAAAGAAATACAATAATGTGATAAAATGCTCCAAAGGGATAAATTCTGAGGAGTCTTCCAGAAACATTAATCAACTTGCCTAGAGTACAACATACATATAATACAGTAATGAGAGATAAGCTAGGAAACTGTGATTAGATGACTATTCTGGAATGCCCTAAAAGGCACACAGATGGTTCTCAATTTAATTATATAGACAGTAATAGAGAAACGGTTTTGGTAGTTGTTGAAGCAGTATTAGTAATAATGGCAACCAACACTAAATGTTCACCATTCTTATATAGTAAACAATAATTCATATGATATGGTACTGTTATTTTTACCCTGGTATTATACAGGGAAAACTGAACTAAATCAATTTGTTCACAAACTAAATAATTGGCAAAAGAATGTAAATTTGAGCACTGAGACTCCAGAGTCCTCCATAATTTTTGAGAATGGAATAAAAATAATCAGTCATATTTCTGATACATGTTATAGCTTAGATGTGAAAAAAAAAAAAGGAGGAGGATGAAGTAATGAGGAAATGGAAAGAACCCAAGTAAACACAATAAATCTCAAGTATAGCAGTAGTACAAATAAATTCTATGAAGAGAATTCAAGAAACACTGAAGAGGCAGAACTCATATATTAGATGTATTAACTGGCTAGATACAGGGAGTCAAAAAGATTTCATTCAAATCACTGAAGAGGCAGAACTCATATATTAGATTTATTAACTGACTAGATACAGGGAGTCAAAAAGATTTCATTCAAATCTTTTTGTTTGAATATTGTATTATGATCCCCTTTAACAGAACATGGCAAGTAAAGATAAGCTTGACTTGAAAAGCAGCTTGTTTTGCATGCTAGGTACAAATAATCCCCCAAACATAAAAGGTACAGAGATACAAAAGCAGGCTGGAAATGAGGTTTTAAAAGTGATCAGGGGCAAGAAGGCAATTTGAAGATTATCTGTAGAGAAGGCCCAAGGAGTAATATGGGAGGGAATAGAAGAGAGGGGAAAGAACGGATGATGGGATGATCCTATCATCCCTATCTATCAAGGTACACATGAGGACAGAGCATAGTCCTTAGAAGAAAGCATGTGCACAGTTGAGAAGAGTCTAAACAGGTTCATGATGCACATCCAACAAATGTTAACTGAAGCAAAAACAGCATCTTAAAGAATGCAGAGGAACTGAAGGAACTGTCACTCAGTTCAAAGAGGATATAGTCTAAGTAAAAACCATTAAATTGAAATAAGGACAATGTAGCATCAGAAAGGGATAGAAACTATAAGTCATTATAGCTTTAGTAATAAGAAGGCAGTAAATGACACACCAACAGTCTTTGAATATGTTTTATATGATAAGAGTGATAATATGATGAGCAGAATATCTGTGTTTAATAACACAAGTTAACTGAACATGTTCAGAGACAGAAGAGAAGAAATAAATGGAAAAACTGTAAATGCAAGAGAGAAGGGACTAGAAGAAAACTCCAAAGTGCCAAGGACTGGAAAGGGGTAGGCAAGTGATCCTGAAATCATCACCAAATCCTGAGATCTATTAGAATATGGTACAATAAAAAGAGAAAGATGATGGGAAACTCAAAATCATGTGCTAATAGCTGTAGTCCTTGAGATGTTCAAAAATGAAACAAAATAATTTGAAAATAACTCCAATCTTCTAGAACAGCATAAGTAATAGCCTATGTAAATGAGAAGTTCATTGTAAATAATATTACTCACAATATTCTTCTATTTTTTTTCTATTATCAGACTTCAGTACAGCAAGTTCACTCCTTCCAGTATGACACCCAGAGTTCTGCTGTTAATATAGTGAATGCTTAGGGAATGCAATCTCATTTTAATAGTCACCTATACAAAGTATACATTAAAAGATAAATATTCCATAAGTAAACAAACACTAATAAACTTCAAAATCAGTAACATAATTTACTGTTTTGATTATACATGGACCTCTCAGAGTATTATTCAATGTGTTTTATATAAAATATGCAAAGAAGTTGAGTTGTCAAAACAATCTTGAAAAAAAAAATTGGAGAACTCATACTTTTCAATTTTAAAACAGAAACTGAGTCCAGAAATAAATTATGGTCAACTGGGTGCCACACAGCCAGGCACGGTGGCGCACACCTGTAATCCCAGCACTTTGGGAGGCTGAGACAGGAAAATCGCAAGTTCAAAGCCAGCCCTCAGCAATGGCGAGGCACTAAGCAACTCAGTGAGACCCTGTCTCCACATAAAACACAAAATAGGGCTGGGGTTGTGGCTCAGTGGTCGAATACCCTTGAGTGTGATCCCCAGTACCAAAAAATATATATATGCAGTGCCACAAGAATTGGATATTTTTCTAATTGGTTCTTCTTACTTATATGTGATAGTAGAATGCATTTTGATAAAATTATACCAGTACAGGATATGTCTAATTCTAATTAGGACCCCATTCTTGTGGGTAGGCACAATGATGGGGTGCACCTGGGTGATTTCATATGTATACTTAGGAAAACTGTGTTAGATTTATTGTACTATCTTTCCTATTCCTATACCTGCTCCTTTCCTTTTATTCCCCTTTGTCTAATCTACTGAACTTCACTCCTCCCTCCCCCTCCTCTTTTGTGGTTTGTCTTCCACATATCAGCAAAAACATTCGATCTTTGGTTTTGGGGGATGGGCTTATTTCACTTAACAGAATATCCTCCAGATACATCCATTCACTGACAAATGTCATAAAGTCAAACTAAAAAGCTTCTTCACAACAAATCAACAGTGTGAAGAGACGGCTTACAGAACGGGAGAAAATCTTTGCCACTTGCACTTCAGATAAAACGTTAATTTCCAGAACATATAAAGAACTCAAAAAGCTTAAACAACAACAAAAATAACCCGATCAATAAATGGGCAAAGGAACTGAACAGACCTTTCTCAAAAGAACAAATATAAATGTTCAATAAATATATGAAAAAAATGTTCAACACCTCTAGCAATTAGAGAAATGCAAATTAAAACGACACTGAGATTCCATCTCACTCCAATCAGAATGACAATTATCAAGAATACAAGTAAAAACAAATGTTTGCGAGAATATGGAGAAAAGACAACGCTCATACGCTGCTGGTGGGACTGCAAATTGGTGCAACCACTCTAGAAAGCAGTATGGAAATTCCTCAGAAAACCTGGAATGAAACCACTATTTGACCCAGTTATCCCACTACTTGGCATATACCCAAAAGATTTAAAATCAGCATACTGTGGTGACATCAATGTTTACAGCAGCACAATTCACAATAACTAACCAATCTAGAGGCCCATCAACAAATTAATGGATAAAGAAATTGTAGTACATATACACAATGGAATACTACTCAGTTATAAAGCAGAATGAATTTATAACATTTGCCATTAAATGGATGGATATGGAGACTATCGTGCTAAGTGAAATAGCCAATCCCAAGAAAACCAAAGGTCAAATGTTCTGATATGTGGATGCTAACTCACAACAAGGGGGATGAAGGGAAGAACAAAAGTTCAATGGATTAGACAAAGGGGAATGAAGGGAAGGGAGCAGGGATGAGAATGGGAAAAACAGTGGAAAGAATCTGACATAACTTTCCTTTGTACATATATGAAAACACCACAGTGAATCTCACCATTGTGTACCTCCACAAGACTGCAATCCTAATAAGATATATGCCATGTTTGTATAAATATATAAAGATGAATTCTACTGTCATGTATAACTAAAAAGAACTAAAAATTTTTTTAAATGATTTCCAATGTATTTGATAAAGGAGTATACCTTTTCTATTTCATGGCAAAACTGCAGTATTCAATAAGCAAACTAAATATTACTACCAAAAATGAAAATCTCAGAAAAGTTTTTTCTATTGCCATTAGGTTAGGCAATTCTAAAACAATATTTTATAATTCAATAACACATTTATCCTACTTATTTCTACCAATTAAATGCATATAGAACACCATAATTATACAAGAACTAGAAATAATTTTAGAGTCAGTCTGAAAAAAGTTCTAAGAAATTAACCTATTTCCAGTATTTCAATCATTAAAACACCTCTCTCCTGGCAACTAGTAAATTTCTATCAATTCACAATTTTGACTTCCAATAGCAAAGACTACCTATATAATTATCAATCTGCTGCCCTCCTCTTGGGCATAAAGAAGCTAAACTTACCACCTACTCAAGCAGTTATGTTAGAATTCACCTATAACTAGTTCTGAACAACAGAATGACGTCAAAGGTAACATCCCTTCCCTTCCAAGTCAGGACTCAATAAAATCCTCAACTTGTAGCCAGACATGGTAGGCCCATGCCTATAATTACTCCAGCAACTCAGGAGGCTGAAGCAGAAGGATCACAAGTTCAAGGCCAGCCTCAGCAACTTAATGAGACCCTCAGCCAACTTTGCAATAACCTGTCTCAAAAAAAAAAAAAAAAAAAGACTAGGGATGTAGATGATACAGCTCAGTGGTAAAGCACCCCTGGGAACAATCTCCAATACACAAAAAAGTAAAAAATTCTCAACTCGTGCTCACTACCCCATGTTCCCAGTCTGTGCAGCTAGAAGTTAAAACAGAGTAGTGACATAATGGAAAATGTCCAAGTTCCTGAGTTATCTCTTGAAGGAGAACCACCAAACAGCATCAGAATGTGACATAACTGAGAAGTAAACTTATACTGCCATAAACCTCTGAGAATTCAGGGTTGTTACAGTACTTTTCATCAACTGCCTTAATTAACACCTTTAAGTAATACTTTACTTTGAAAAGAAATATTATAGCACTAGCCATAAGAGGAAACCCAGCATTTTTCTAATATATCCAAATAAACATTTAACTATTACAATAAAAAAAAGTTCATTTATGCATCACCTAAAATCATCTCATACTTAAAAATTTTTTTTAAACTAACATAGTTCCATCTTCCACAATTGTGAGGAAAGTACTCATAAAATAAAGAGAGCAAAGAAACAAATCTTTTGGGAAGAAAAGAGTTACCTTATTAAGTGAGTCTCAAGTCTATCTTTAAAAAAAAATTTAACGAAGAATAAAAGCCATAATATATAAGGATGCTATGCTAGTAACTAAATATCTAGCAATTTTCTCATTTTATCACTTATCTATCCCTATAACATATAACACTTGAAGAACATGAAATCTACATTTTTAACATCTTAATAGGTATTTTTCTATCATCCTTTTTTTCTTATTTCTAATCAAATTTCAAAAGCTCATTATCTTACTCCATTTTTAATTTGTTTAATTACAAGCTAGTAAGAAACTGTTAATATATAGCAAGTTATGAAACAACTTTTTCAAACTTTTTCATTACTAGATCAAAACTTTTGAGAAAATATACATGAAAAATAATAACATAATTCTGCAACCTACCAGAAAGTTTCTGAGATCAAATATTTTTTTCAAAGGGGCTCTTACATTCAGCAGATATACTCCATATATAAATTTTAAAAAGATCCCTTCCAAAAATCCCCAATTGTTTATTTTTAAGATGTCTTACTAGTCGTTAAAAAAATAAAAAAAAAAACTTGTCATAAAATTTTATTATTTTTACTACAAAATAATATATTCTAAGTACTAGTTTGGGTAAATACCTACCAACTAACATGAACTTTTCTGTACAGTTGGGTTATGTTATCAGAGGATGGACAATTTATAATAAAAATAAATTAACAGGATTCTGAAGAAGAAAGTCTAACCTCTGCTGTATTCATTATCAAAATGCTTCTTTCACATTAAGAAAAAAAGAGACCTTGCTTTAAATGCTGAATCCCTATACTCTTCAGTCTTTCAAAAGTTAAAAATAATTTAGTTTATTTTAAAAAATAGTCCATGGAAACAGCATACTTATCAGGTTTCCTTTCGCATCCCTGAGAGGAGCACCACCTCCACCTTTCCCCCAAGGATTGTAATTTCTCATTTCAGCTTCCAATTTAGCTTCATATTCTTCTTTTTCTTCACGTTCTTTTCTCCTCCTTTCTTCTCGTTCCCGAATCTTGACAATGTAAAATATATTTAAAATAAGTATTGACAAGTATGCTGATATAAGTGGTTAGTTAACACCAGATATTTCATTTTTCTGGTTTAGAAATAAATTTTTTTTTAAAAAAACACAAAAACCTGGAGTTTTTTTAAACCAGTCTATCTCACTGTAAATTTTAAAATCAACAAATATGCCTAATTCTCAACTTAAAAATATGTGAGTGACTGGAATATATAGCTGCAATCTTCCCATCCCATCATGCTACCAGAGACCTTTCCAGTGACTAAACCTACATGAAACTCAACCAACTCCTCCCTTGCTCCCCCACTTCTATCCTGATTATTTCCTTCCCAATCTCACCAGTTTCATGGGACCATTAGGATCTCCTTACTTTTCTTCCCTATATATCCTTTCACTGGAAGCATCCAGCCACAAAGTCTAATCCCTACCTCACCAGACCTACTACTCCTTCTAAGTAAAGTCTATTCCCAGAATTCAGAGAGGTTGAAGGTTCAAAGTAAGCAGATTTATAAAAACATAAAAAACAAACAAATTCTTATCATCACCAAGTATAAATATAAGACTATTCTCTAGAAATATATGGATAAGCAATGAACAAAAATCTACATTTTGGAAAATCATTTTTAAATTCAAAACCACATGCACGGTAAATCCAGGCACTCTTTCACTCCAACAGAGCCAAAGAAGTCATCACATACATGCCAGACTTGTAGAGCTGGAAAATCTAGGTTTGTCAATGGTATTTTTAATATGCTCATTCAAAACTGTCTTCTATTTGTAGAATCCTAACATACAAAAAATAATGGTACTTATTCTATAACTTTTAAAAAACTATCTTTTATCTTTCCAGAAGATGAAAGTTGAATAAAAGTATTTTAAGATATCCAAGTGGAACTTTATAGAAAAGCCACCTTAGATATATAGAGATCTACACATCAATCTATACTAAGGTTCCTGAGGGAACTTCCCAGAGAGAATTGAAAAACAACAAAAACAATAAAAAAAAAAACCCTATACATTAGGCAATTACTCTTAAATAAACTCTCTTCTAGCATTACAAACTATAACCAATCCATTATCTTCTCTTCCTAAACATATTCTACATGTCTTCCCTGTCTTGATTTACAGCCTCATTATTCTCCTAGATTATAACACTCAACACTAAGAATCATCTTCAAGCCCTCTGTTCTTTCTCATTCACAATATACAAGTCCTGTCAATGAAACCTCAGAACTGTCTCTTGGATGTCCTCCCTGCTTCTCCATTTGGCTCAGGGACTCATTACCTCCTGGCTGGACTATCTGGATTTCTCTGCCACATCTCTTTGCCAGTTGTTCACATCACAAGTTATGTTCCTAAAAGTCAGATTTCCTTACATTAACTAACCCTTTCATTTTTCTCGGATTAAACTTTCCTTCTTTTGGCTGTCCATAACAAGATGAACCTGAAAGATATTTATCACCTAACCCTTCATAATCCAGCACAATCTAACTCTTCCCCCATAACAATTTAATTCCCCTAATATGCCAGTAATGTCCAACTTATTCATCATATAACACGCATCTCAACCATTAACTACCATTTGCAGTCCTCCCAATACCCCCAGGTAATTACTCTCCCTACGCTATGCTTCCCACAGCATTCCAATATATCTACTTCAAAACTTATTAAATTGAATTATAACTGTTTTTTTCCCCTGCCCTGCCATACTCTGAGTCCTAAGAGACCACTGTGCTAACAAATAAGATGCCTGACAAAAAATGAATAAGTAAATACCTGCTGCTGCAAAGCTTCTTGATAAGACTGAAGTGATTGTTTAGAAGGCTTTGGTTTATCTTCAAAAACCAATCCTGAATTTACAGCTCGATCATTTGTAATTTTCAGTTCACTCTGTCCAACTGTATTCCTATATCAAATAAACAATTTCAATCCATCTATCATTCAAGAATAAGAAAATTCAAGAAGAAAATGCAACACCCTTTGCAACAGATGAGCATATAAAATATAGGACATTTCTCTATAGGTCAAACAGGAACTCCTAAGCAAATACCCTCTTCATAAGCTCTCCCTACTGTCTCTGTTTTGACAAACCATGGAACTTTCCAATACCTGATCTATTTCTTGACCTAGGTGATTGTTACACGGGAGTGAAAATACTTTGGGATAATTCATCAAGAAGTTACACAGAATTTAGGCACTTTTCTGAATACATAAAAATAACCACACACAGAAAATCCCCCAAGTTACACCATAACAAATAATGGTTTACTTAGTAAAATATTTACTTAATAAAAATTACTTTCTATCCATTTCAAAAATAAAACAATATAATATAAAAAGTCTGACTGTTCCAAATAGAAAGGGTTTAAGGATGTATGCAGTCAGATCAAGGTTCGGGAAGAAGGGAAGAAATAGTAGGGGTATTGATTATATATACAGATCAATAATTTTTAGCAAATTTATAGAGTTGTGCAATCATCAACACAATCTAGTTTTAGAACACTTCCATAATCCACAAAATATCCCTTAAATCCATTCCGACCAATCTCACCCTACCCCTCACCAATCACTAATTACTTAAGTAGCCTGATTGTTGCCTCTACAGATTTTCTTGGTCTGATCATTTTATATAAGAGGAACTACACAATATGTATGGATTCCTTCAATAACCATATTTTTTATCTGTTTTATCATTTGTTATATCAGTAGCTCAATCCTTTCTATTGCTGAATAGTATCTTCACTGCATGGATATAAAATATTTTGTTTATCCATATTTACAAGTTGATGGACATACAAATTGTTTCCACTTTTTGGCTATTATAGATAATGCTATGAACATTCAAAACAAATCTTTGTAATATATATGTTTTATTTATCTTGATTGTATGCATAAGAGTAGAATATAGTAACATTTTATTTAAGAAGCTGCCATTTCCTACAACTATTTTTATATATTTTCATTAATTCTACTTAAACGCTTAATAATTTGATCTGTACATGCTTTTATAAATAGTACCAGTTTGCTGTCTTCTTTTCTCATCCATGTATCTGTGTCCTTTTCTCTATTATTTTAGCCTAGCTATAATACTTAGGCTCTGAAAAGAAGTGGTATTAATAAGAACAATCTCAAAAATAATGTTTTTTTAAATGTATCATTTAAAAAATGATGTAGTTTTTTCATATTTATACTTTTGAGGGTTATTATGTGTTTAGTTGTGATTAAACTATGGACTCTAAATTTTATTAATGTTTTTTCTGTACCAATTGATAGGATCACACAGCTTTCCTTTTTTATTAGTATATTACAGTAATTGATTTTATAATATTGACTATCTAATACCAATCGGAATGCCAGACACTGTTCTAGACACTTTACATATTTAATTCATTCAATACTCATAACACCTCTATATATTTGTAGAAAACAAGTGTTTAATAATCACAATTATCTGAGGCAATGATAACAATTCAGATAAGCAAAAAGCTGACCAATTAAAGTAAAGGAAAAAATGTGGGAAATGGTATGTTTATAGAGTCTTGAAACGCTTCAACATATTTCTAGGAAACTAGAAAGCCAGGTGCATGTGCAGCTGGGCAATGCTCAGAAAGGTTCCAAGACTAATCTCTCACCTCTGGCTGGCATTGAGGTTCTGTGCACATAGGAAGCGAAAGCTAAAGCAAAGGTATAAACTGCCTGCATACTAAAGGGTTGCCTCAATACACACACAGAACCCTTTGGCAAAGACTGAGAGACTTATTGGTCAAGGCCTTTACAGAAATCTCAGTCCAATCATGAGCTTACCTATCAAACTAACCTAGAAGAGGCTTCAGTGGTTAACTAGCCACAAAGGGTAATTAAAAAGTAGCCAGGTAAAGAAAAAACAACAAACAGCAGTAACAACTAGGGATGTGGAAGGAAGAGAATCTGATTTTCACAAATGCCAAATTATGTTTTTCTAAATGTACAGTTTTCAACCAAAAAAATACAAAACTTACCAAAAAAAAAAAAAACAGAGAGGTATGGGCCATATGCTGAAGGAAAAGCAGTCAATACAAAGCCTGAAAAATCCTAAGCTTTAGACTTACTCTACACATATTTTTAAACAGCTGTTAGAAATAAATCAAAAGAATTAAAGGAAATCATGTCTAAAGAATTAAATTATGAGAACAATGTTTACCTATGTTTATCAATTAGACAAAATTTTTGAAAATATTTTTTAAAAACCAAATAGAAATGATAGGGTTAAAAAGTATAAAAACTGATAATTTAAAAAAGTCTCTAGAGGAACTGAACAACAGATTTGAACAGGCAGAAGAAACGATCAGTGAATTTGAAGACAAGTCATCTGATATTTTCTAGTCTAAAATGCAAAGAAAAAGACAAGAAAAATGAGCAGAGGGCTGAGGATATAGCTCAGTTGGTAGAGTGCTTACCTCACATGCACAAGGCCCTGGGTTCAATCCCAAGGACCACAAAAAAAAAAAAAAAAAAAATGAGCAGAGCCTTTGAGACCTTGTGGAACACACCATCAAGTGAACTAAGATATGCTATGCATAATAGGAGTCTCAAAAAGAGAAGAAACAGAAAAAAGAACATAAAGAATATTTAAAGACATAGACCAAAAAAAAAGAATATTTGAAAAATGAAGGACAAAAATTTCCCAAAATTTGATGAAAAATATTTACACATCCATCAAGCTCATCAAACTACAAGTGAGAAAAACTCAGAGTCACGGCTATAAACATCACAAATTGCTAAAAGATAAAAACAAAGAGAAAATCTTGAAAACAGCAAAAGAATAACCAACCACTCATCATATACAAGGAATTCTCAGTAAGATTAACAGTTTATCAGAAACTAAAGGACTAAAGACAGAGGATGACAAATTCAAAGTGCTACAAGTCTGTCAACCAATATAATTCTATATCCACCAAAACCACCTTTCAAAAATGAAAAATTAAGATACTAATAAATCAAAACCTAAATTATTCCCAACACACCTGTTCTTTCAGAAATATCAAATATTAAAAGAGCCCTTCAGGTTGAAATCAGAATATATGACAGTAACTAAGGAAACACAAATAAAGAGAAGCAGTAAAGGCAACTACATAAACAAACAAAAGATACTACAAATGTACTCATGCTCTAACTGATTTAAAAGGTAACCAGGTAAGGCAAAAATTACAAAAACTATGTTGATGATATTAAATATACAATGATGTAATTTAACAATAATAGTCCCTTACTTAGGGACTATTAATTATAGTTCCTCTCTTAGGAATAGAAAAACAAAATGACATAAAACATATAGAAAAAAGTAACAAAATGACAGATAAAAATCCCATCTTAACAGAAATTACACTAAATGTAAATACTGGCCAACACTAGAAGAATGAGTAAAATAAATTTAAAAAATAAAAATAAAAACCAAACTACAACTGCCATTATGTCTACACAAAGAAACCTTTTGGAGTCAAAAACAAATAAATTGAGGGTAAACTTGGAAAATGTTGTTCTAGAACAAAGACATTCAGACGAAGGAAATAGAATAGAAAGTCCAGAAATAAATGTTTACATGTTTACATGTTTACATGGCCAAATGAGTTTTCACAAGGGTACCATGACCACTCACACAGGAAAAGGCTAAATGGTGCTAGGAAACCTAGATAATGACGTCAAAAGAATAAAGTTGAACACTCAACACCATATACAAAAAAAACCAAAATGGATCAAAGAATCCAAAGAGAGAACTAAAATCTAAAATTTTTAGAAGGAAATACAGGGCAAAAGTTTCACGACATTAAATTTGGCAATGATTTCTTGAATGTGACACCAAAGGCATAGGCCACAACAACAAACAAAAGAAAAATTGGACTTAATGAAAATTTAAAAATTTTGTACATTAAAAGACAATATGAGCACAGTGGGGAAAAACAGTTGGAAACCACATATCTAATATAAAGAATTAGTATCCGTAATATATAACAAAGAACAACTCAACAAGAACACGAAAAAAATTGGCAAAGGACTTGAACAGATTTCTCCAAAGCAGAAACACAAATAACCAATAATCACATGAAAAGATGGTCAGTATCTCCAAATCATTAGGGAAACGCAAATCAAAACTACAATGAAATACCACTTCAAACCCATTAGGATGACTAATATTAAAAAAAAAAAAAAGAAACAAACAAACAAAAACAAAAAAGTAGAAAACAGCAAGTGTCAACAAGTATGTGGAGAAACTGGAACCCCCATGTCCCAGTGGTTAAGATGGTATAGCTAATGTGAAAAGCAGTACAGTCATTCCTTTAAAAAAAAATTCAGGGAGTGAGGAACCCAGGGCCTTGTGCAAGCTAAGTAAGTGCTCTACCACTAAGCCATAGCCCCAAGTCCCCTTAAAGACATTTTTAAAAGAATTACAGTCGGGCGCAGTGGCACACACCTATAATCCCAGTGACTTAGGAGGCTGAGGCAGGAGGATCACAAGTTCAAAGCCAGCCTTAGCAACTTAGCAAGGCCCTAAGCAATTAAGTGAGATCCTGTCTCAAACTAAAAAATCAAAAAGGGCTGAGGACTTGGCTCAGTGGAAAAGCAGCCCTGGGTTCAATCTCCTATACCAAAAAAAAACCGACATGATCTAGCAATTTCATTTCTGGATATATGCCAAAAAAAACAAAGATAGAGGGGCTAGGGTGTGGCTCAGTGGTAGAACACTTGCCTACCATGCGTGAGGCACTGGGTTCAATTCTCAGCACCACATATAAATAAATAAAAGTCCATTGACAACTAAAAAAAATTTAAAAACAAATAAAAGAATTGAAAATAGAGTTTCAAGGATATATCTGTACACTCATGCTAATAGCAGCATTTTTGGAAACAGCTAAAATTTGGAAGCAATCCAAGTGTCTATGAATGGATAAATTAGCAACATTTATGGTATATAACACATAATGGACTATTTTTCAGCTTTCAAGTAAGGAAATTCTGATGTGCCATAACAGATGAAAATTACAAACATTAAGTGAAAACAATCACAAAAAGACAAACATCATATGATTCTACTCATATATGGTATTTATAATTGTCAAAATCATAGAAAACAGAATGGTGGCTTATGAGGGAAAGAGACATGGGGGATTATACCGTTATTGTTCAATGGATATAACATTTCAGTTGATAAGTTAAATAAAAAGAGTTCTGGAGATGGCTGTATAATATTATGAATGTATAAATACCCTTGAAAAAGTCTGCTTAAAAATGGTTAAGATGGAAATTTTTAAGTTATGTATATTTTAACCCATAAAAACAGTAGGGGAGAAAAATTATTTTTTTAATTAACGACTTACACAATAGGTTGTGCTAGTTGTTGGGTGACTGGAGTCCTAACATAAGCTGCAGGCTGTACTCCCATCATTCCTGAACCATCTTAAAAGGAAAAAAAAAAATTATTTCAGAGTACTCTTTATCCCTAAAGGAAAAAGCACATGATGAAATGTTTGCTGAGTAAAAGCATCAATACGTTCTTCTGGGTTAGGAGTTAGCAAAGACCACCACTAGAAAACACAAAATAATTATTTCTTAAATCTAGATGAAAAGGAAATAACTATCAAATATCACCAGGGTTTTTTTTTTTTGGGGGGGGGGGGTACTTGGGTTTGAACTCAGGGGTACTCAACCACTGAGCCACACCCCCAGCCCTATTTTGTGTTTTATGTAGAGGCTGACTTTGAACTCATGATTTTATGCCTTTTATACTGAGGCTGACTTTGAACTGGCGATTCTCCTGTCTCAGCCTCCCAAAGTGCAGGGATTACAGGCATGCGCCACCACGCCCAGCTGTCACTAGGTTTTTTTTAAGTGGGTATTGCTATTGGTTCAATTTAGTTTGTCCCCCAGAAGTCATGCAGGAGTTTAATCCCTTAAAAGAAATTAAAAAAGTGAAAACTTAATCTGACTGTGTTGTTTAAGTGAGACCTTTAAGAAGTAATTAGATTAAGTTAGGTTTTAGGGTGGAGCCCCCATGATTGAATCCTGGTGGCTTTATAAGGAAAGACTACATGGACAGAGATCCATGCACACTCCCATCACAGTGGCAGCTGGAAGAAGGGGAGACACCTCACAAGAGCCTATACATATTGTTTGAATTTTCAGCCTCCAAAACTATGAGCCAAAATAAACTTCTATCTTTTATAAAGTAGCCTGCTTCAGTATTTCATTATAATAACAAAAATGGACCAATACAGATGTTTACTTTATTAAGGTATTCAATACATAATACTTGAATTTAGAGAAGCTGTAGGTTTTTTTCATTTACACATTTTTGGCTGCATAAAATTCAATTCCTCTTATGAAACCACTAGAAAAAGATATTTACCCTAGAGATCACTTACAATAAGCAAGACTAGGATCCAAAGTGTTTCTGGCACCATAAAAATAGTATGCATCATCATAAGGAGTTCGATAGGTGGTAGCGAGAGGTGGAAGTATGGGAGGCGGAGGCAAAGGTGCAACCCTATATCAAAAGAAAAATGGAATATTCTTCTCATATTTTTCTGCAAATTTAATCAAGATATTATTCTTTTGCAAAAGTATAACTGGAATCCCAATCACTAGTTTAGAAAAACACAATCTTGCTCTAATTCATCAAAATTATAGTTAAAAAGCAAATCTTACAGCATAAAATTTCACAATCTCAAGTACAACACTTATACAAGACTAAAACAAGCTAATATTCAATCATTTAATACACAATAATCATTATGTGCCAATATTAAACAAAAAGAGATACAATCCCTGTCCCTCAGAAATAATACTAAAGCCAGGTGTGGTGGCACACGCCTGTAATTCCAGCACTTTTGGAGGCTGAGACAGGAGAATCGCAAGTTCAAAGCCAGCCTCAGCAACGGTGAGGCGCTAAGCAACTCAGTGAGACCCAGTCCCTACATAAAACGCAAAATAGGGCTGGGGATGTGGCTCAGTGGTCGAGTACCCCTGAGTTCAATCCCCAGTACGAAAAAAATAAACAAACAAACAAAAAGAAATAATACTGAAAAATAAACAATTACAATCAAGTACAGGAAATGAAATAAAACAAGTAGATGAAAAGTGCTACAGGAATACAGAGTACATTTAAACTTCAAAGGAAAAGAGGAGGAAAGCATCGAAAATTAACATGTTATATAGTGAACTACACACACAAAGTCCAGGAAGATAGGGGAACAAGCTACAAAACTATATATTACAAATGATTCTATTTGGGGAAATGGGCATATATTTTTTAACTTGTAAACTGCTCTTTTGCAGAAAGTGAACCTAAATGGGAAATATAAATTACTTAAATATCAACAGTAAAAGTCTTGATGTAATCTTTAGTATTACATAAAACTTAAAACTTCTAAAAATCTCAACTTCAGCATTTTATTACTAATTAGAAAATAGCTCTGAATTTCCACCAATGCAGTATTTTCTAATACTAAAAATGGCAAAGGGAAATCCTACAGATAATAGAAAGAGAAAAGGAGCAGTCTAAAAATTATCAGTTTTGATTTTATCTTAACAGATTCTCCATTACTATGATATACTCCAAAATGATTCTGAAGAGTTAAGAATGCATTAAAGTTCTCTTCAGTAGTAAATAGTTCTCATATTTACTAGTCACTCCACGTGTCTAACCTCACTGTCCTCATATCAAAGATATATCAACCAGTAAGTTGAATAACTACTATGAAAAGGAGTGGTTATCAACTCCTAAATTTTACAGACTCATGTAATATTTAATCCTCAAAACTCCGTAACTGTAGATTTTAAAAAATATTACTATTCCACTTTTACAAATGAAAAACTGAAGTTCAAACAAAGGTGCAGTCTTCTCAAATTCCAGACATGAAGTGAAGCATTAAGATCCCTAATCTAATGCTAAAACCATAATGCTCTGTCCTTTCAATCCCCCTCCCTGTCTTTTGAGTAAAAGCCACTGAGGAAATGAAGCACTAGATAAATAACAGTAAACACAGCCCTATAACTTGTTAGTAACAAAAGATCAAGTCCTACTCAAAGAAGGAAGGATAACCCAGAAATATCAATGTTTTAAAAGTTTTAAAACAAAAACCTATAGATTTAAATACATTACACAAATGTAATGAATTTTAATATTAACATGAGTAGTAAACAAAAAAAAAAGATTGAGTTCTACAAAAACAAAGTATAAACCAGAAATAGTAGTGTTAATAGGATTTTCTTTATGTATATAGTCTAGTCCAACATGATGCCTTTTATAGAAATTAAATCTTTACTCCAATATCTAAATTACAGTTTTTATAATCTCCATGCTTTTATTCCAGACATTGGAGTTGCACAGCCTCAGAATAATGAAAGAAAGAACTGAAGGAAAAAGAAGCTATACTAAAATCATATTTATAAAAGAGCCATATTAGACACTTTTCCTACATAAGTTGAAGGAAGAACTCAATGTTTGCCAAGTGGAAATAACAAAATTAAGGATAATGCATACCTTCTTTATGATACAAGATATTAAAAATATGACCTAAGCCTAAATTTTACTTAGTAATTCATTCTACAAATATAAATCATCTTTAAACAAACAAAAATAATGTTATAAAGATTTCCCTTGTTTTTATAATAGTTTTAGATCAACCACAAAAATCAATTTCAAGAGAAATTATTTAGCAAAGCTATTAATGATACAAAAATCTCTGAAAGATAATGTCATCTGCTTCAGCATATCCTTGTAAACATATATAACAATACCTTACCGAATTCCAAAACACAAAACATTTTAAACAAGCACCTGGGAGGCACCATTTCACCAAGAGTACTGTTGAGTCCATTGTGCAAATCTTCATTCTGAGAAGGGATGGAGTAAACCGATGGAATGGGTGGGACAGATGGGGTAGATAAAGGAGGGAGAGGTGTCTGGAAAGCTACCCGGGGTCTTTCAGGTGGAATCATCTCTTCAAAGTGTCTTGGTGCTGAACTAAACTGCTTTAGTCTATCAGGCTAAAAGAAAGAAATATGTTTGTTAACATAGAATTATAAATTTAAAGGTGGAAGGAACCTCAACAGACCCTCTATCCCCAAGTCACTTAAGATAGTCACAGAATAATAGAATTTTACTGCTATAAAATATTTAAAGATCCAATTCTTACTTTATAAATGAGTAACTAAGGCTCCCGAAGAATTACATAAATCACATGAGGTCTTGCTGTTAAATACTCAAGCAACAACTAAAGCCAAATACCAATTCAAAATACAGTACTCCTTCTTCTGTTCTAGCACAATTCTATGCCACTTCTCTATCCACTTCTAACAGCAAAGTACTCTGCAGAACAAGGTCAGCAAACACTTTTTATAAGGAGCCAGACAGGAAAGATATTAATTAGGCTTTGCAGGCCACATAGTCACTTCAGAACTACCAAACTCAACCCTAGTGCTAAAGCAGCCACAGAAATAAGGGAGGCTATGCTGCAATAAAATGTTTACAAAAGCAAGCAGCAGCAAGATTTGAGTACAGACCACAGTTTGTTAGTCCCTAGTCTAGCACATCATTTATTATTATTTGATTACTGGATTTATTATAATTTGATCTGAACATCAAATATAAACCAAAAATAATGTTCAATTATTGTTTCTAATATTTATTTATTCTCATAAATCAACTTGACACTCTAGGTGTTTCAATTCAAAGATAAATAACATCTGTCACACAATCTAAAATTTAACATGCCAATCTATCACATTAAAAAGCTCAAGTTTATAAAAGGAATGCCAAAGCTACTTCAGGGGCTGGAGTTGTGGCTCAGTGGTAGAGTGCTGCCTAGCACACATGAGGCACTGGGTTTGATTCCCAGCACCATACACATACACACACACACAAAATACTAAATAAACAAAATAAAAGGTATTTAAAAAGCTACTTCAGAGGTATACATTGATAAAAGAAAATATATTTAGCTTTGGAATTTATCTTCTTTCTCTCTGACATGGTTTTCTTCTCAGGTTCATCTACAAGCTTTATTCTGTGAATAGTCAGAAGCACAAAGGGGATGCTGGTACAGTATTAAGCTTTTATCTGCTGGGTTTGAATATTGGGCTTATGACTTAAGCACATACTCTACCACTGAGCTATATCCCCAGTTCCAGTATTAAACTTTTAAAAACAAATAACCCAAAGGATATATACTTAGTAAAAGCCAATCAAAAGCTGCCTATGGTTGAATAATAATTAGAATAATTTTAAGGATTTTCTGTATCCCTTATAAAGAATGAACTTTTTAATGAAATTAAAGGTCATAACCATCATTTAAAGACGAAACAAACACTTCCCTTAACAAACAAATACTACATATTTAACTACAAAAAAAATACATTATGGTAAAAGCAATAAATTGTTACCTCCTTCTTACTTAACTGCAATGATGTGAGTAATTCATTCCACTTAATGATGAGAATCGCAAAATTAAAGTAAAAATAAGATTATCACCTCTTTAGTTTTACATTAAATAACAATTACTAAAATGCTTAAAGACTAGAATTAAACCTTTCGGTTTCTTTGGAAATCACTCTCATATAAGAAAAGTAAATAGCTAAGATATATCCAAGAAAAATATTCACATCAATTGTAAGACATAACTTTCCCCTGGAGGGTACATATGAACAAAGTAAAAAATTAATTTAAAACAAACTAAAAAATGATGCACAAATGAAAATAGGAAAATTTTCTTAGGGAAATAAAAAATAAGTAAGAGTTAAGATTTACATTTCATAAGAACTGAATTAATTCCTGTTTAAACTGATTTAATCTTACAGTCCCTCAATATCCCCACCTGCCACTGTATTCAGAAGGTTTATCAGAATTAAAGATTGAAATATTAGAAGATGGCAGGAACTCTTACCGATTTCTCAGGGTCTTGTACTCCAGAAGCTGCAACTCTGAGTTCCAAATCTTTTTCTCTAAATAAAATTAAAGTTTTACATATTAAAAGGAATTATAAATACTGTCTAAATTACAACCATCATTGAAACAAAAGTCTTGAAATATAAATAATTTCTTTAACAATAAAGCCTTAAATAATACCAAAAAAATCAAATTTTTTGACCTGGTGTAAAGTAAACTGGAATTTACATGTAACTGACTTAAAAAGAACTCAAATTCAGTGGGTGGAGCATTTCAAAGATAATTCACACAGAATAAAATACAAAAGTTAAACAAATCTTTATGAAACAAAACAACTATTTTTAGGGTACATATGTATTTTTAGTTTACAAAAAGGAGGATAAAAATTTACAATGAGGGCTGGGGATATAACTCAGTTGGTAGAGTGCTTGCCTTGCATGCACAGAGCCCTGGATTCAATCCCCAGCACCACCAAAAAATAAAATAAAATAAAATACAACAGAACTTTCTAGTAAGAATTTTTAAGAAAACAATGTTAAAGATGGCCAACATCAGATAGCAGATAATTAGCTGCTTCTTAGGGTTCCAGGGTACTAAATGATGATAGGTCTCAAATTCTTTAGAATCATAATTTCCTGATTTATATTTAGTATTCTGCAGATACTTCCACAAGACAACAAACACCAAGACTTGTATACAATATAGATACCTGTAGTTCACCATATGTTTATATTCATATTGCATATGTGTATGTGCTTACCATATCAGAAGGAAAAAAGGCCACATACTTTTATGTCTGTTACTATGTAAGGGATAATTCAATTGGCATACAGATAATGTTAAACACTGCTCAAAAACAAAAGCTGAGCAAATTAATGAAGGAAATAAAAAGCTTTTTATAGCATACATACATAGTCTCATGCATCTATAACAAAAAAAAAATTCGCACTTATACTATTTGTTTCATTTTCCTTATTGATTTACAATGAAGTGATTAAATTATAGATGATTTACAAATGAAAAATCACATTAGGAAAAACAGCTCTTTAGTTTACCATGTCATTTTATACAAGTACCTTTTAAATTCAAAACACCTGTGTTAAATGCAAACCTTTCATTACCGTCTCTTGTTCTTCTGTTGCTCAGCCATTTGTTCCAATAGCTCTTGCCTATATTTTTCTTTCCTTCTCTGAATAAGTTCCCTATCTTCGCCTCCTAGATAATAGTAAGAAAAAAATGCAGTCTTAAGATGCAAGTGGCATACAACTCTAACTCAGTTAAAAAATAAAACCTTCATTTTTAATTATATCAAAAAGTAGTTACTAAATATACAAGTACAGAAGAATTAATCACATTTGTCAGTACCTTTTCTACTAACTTCATAATTTATGAGTTCCTACCATGTGTCAAACAGAAGATATATTAGTAATTCCAAGCCTCTGCCTTTAGTAAAAAATCTTCTTAAATAACAGAATATTCTAATCCCCATTCTCATTTTTCCAACAATGTAGTTAGTAACTCCATAAACCCCTTAAATTTAACAAATGTCCATTCAAAATGGACTTCTCAAAACCATTCTCCCCTCTTTGTTTTCTGCTAATGGACCAAATAAGAAGCCCTAACACATCTCTCTAACTTTGCTCATCTGCTCTTATTCAACACGAGGCCCCTCCTTTCTATTTGGAAGGCCCTTAACCTTGGAAAGGACTACAGCAATATCCTCCTAACTACTCTCCCCAGTTCCCTTCTCTGTACTCCAAAACATCAAAGCACACGTAAGATTCACTGTCTTAAAATACAACACTAATCATTGCTCCAAACACATCAATGGCTACCTCCATTCTACAGAGAAAAAAAATACAAACCTCTCACCCTGGTATCACTTATGAAAAAATTCAGTTGATTAAAACCTTTGGATCCAGGGAAGAATATGAAGTTATTGCATAAATTAGTGCCACAAAATAACCTCTTAATATAGATATGCATAATCTAAACACTACTTAAATTGCAAGATATCAAAATGCAAGAGAAATAGCAATTTGTCTACTGCCTTAATTATTGGTCTCTCAACCATTAGTGTGGGTATGCAGCACCTGAGTTTGTCCATTCAGCATAGAAGTCAGCAAGAGTGAAGCTCCCC
Source organism: Geosciurus inauris (assembly GCA_004024805.1). NCBI lineage: Eukaryota > Metazoa > Chordata > Mammalia > Rodentia > Sciuridae > Geosciurus > Geosciurus inauris. Next base: position 84,162 of record PVHX01007962.1, read on the forward strand.
AAGTAGTAACATATATTCAAGTTAATAATGGTGTTTTATAATCAAAGCAGACCTCCATTCCACTTCTGACCAGGATGGAATAACAAGCACAGGACTGTAAAACACTAGAAATCTTGGCAAAACATAAAATAACTATTTTCCAGACACTAGACAACAGGAAGCACAGGATTATAATACCTGAGAGAGGAAAATCAATGAGGTGAGCCCTATAATTATTTTAGTTTCTGCCCAAATGCAATTTCCAGACTATGTACACAGGCAAGAAAATTCAAACACAACCAAGAAACCAAGTTCAAGTGCGTAAAAAGAAGCTGAAAGTGAGAGGAAAGGCAGATAAGTGGTAGAGTACATATTCTGTATGTTCACGCCCTGTATTCAATCCCCAGCACCACAAAACAATGAAGTGAGTAAAGAGCAAGATTCAGGAATAATAAAATGCCTGGAAGTTGTAGGGCAAAGATCCAAAGGAATTGTGCCCTTCAGACTTGGCAGTGTACTAGTCTGAACATGCAAATATTAAAATTCCATTTCGCTAGAAAAAACACAAAGGAGAACAAATAAGTGAAATTCATAGACACGAAACAAAGGAGAGAAATTCAAGTTGCCAAAAACTAGTGTAGAATTCTCAGTGATTCCCCAGGGTTTCAAGGGAAAACCCCAGAACGGTCACTCTATAATAATAAGGCTGAACTATTCCCCGGAATGAATACAATTCTACATGTCTCTAACTAAATTTGAAAACAGGCCTCAAAAAGATAAAAATCGCTCTATAGGAAAAGAACAATGTGACAATTTGTAAGGCAAAATTTGAAAATGGTTCCTATGTTCTCTGCTCCCTGGTGCTGACTGCCTATATGATCCCCAACCCTTGCATATAGGTGGGCCCTGTGACTTGCTTCTTTCTATATAATAAGAAAGAATGGGGGGGGGGCAAGATGGCGGCTTAGAGAGACATAGCAGCCAGTCTCCCCAAACTAAAGATCAAAATTTTGCGACACGAACTTCTTCAACCCAACTTTTCGGCAGCAAAATACAGCCATCATCACAGAAAACTTCACTTTCGCGTGTAAACAGCGCAAGCGGACATCGCCAGAGCGCATCTCCAGCAGCAGCGGCTGTGCGGGCCGCGGGGCGGTGCGACCCACCCGGCTCAGCGCGACTCGCCTGGCTCAGCAGAGCCCACCTCGGGCGGCAGCTGCGTGTACTGGAGAAATTCGGCTCCAGGGCACAAGCAACCGCACAGGATCCACAGTAAGCTCGCGTGGACCCACAACCCCAGCCGTCAGCCACTGGGGAGCGCGACAGTGAAGGCAGCGCAACAGCAAAGGCAGCGCTACAAGAGAAGACTGGGACCGCACCAGTTCCATTCCAGAGTGCAGGACGAACAAAGCAGCGGAGGGAGCAGACCTGCTAAAAGGAATTTCCACGGGGACGAGACTACAGGAGACTGGAGACAGCATCTACGAACTTCTGGGACCCTAATCGAAGGGGGACAATGGAAAACAACTCTGTATAATCCTCCACGCACGGCTTCGCCAGCGAACCAGAAATCAACCAGGTTGGGAATCTCACACGCAAAACACGAGCGGAGTAAACCCAGCAAGCAGCGAACAGCGCCACCTACTGGAGGTGAAAGGAAACATACCTGTCTATTCACTTTGAGACTGTCCTTTTATATCGATTTTTTGTTTTGTTTTCTGTTTTTTTATTTTGTCTGTCTGTTTGGTTTTTTGTTTTTGTTTTGTTTTTTGTTTTCTGGTTTCTTTTTTTCCTTTCATTTTTTCCCCTCTCTCTCTTTTTACTTCCTCCCCTTTTTTTTCTTCTACACTCTTCCATTCTCAATTTGCATTTTATCCTTTACCTTTTTCTCCTAATATTTCTACTGTTTAATCTTTTTGCTTTATTTCTCTGTTCTTTCCTATCTTTCCCTATCCTCCCCTCGTTTCTCTCCCACTACTCCTACCCTCTAATCCCCAACAGTTGTGAATCCAAAGATTTGTTTTACAGTGGGACATAGTAGATTGGGACCCCTGAACCGAATACTGGAGGGATACTAGATAGTCCTGTTTCTGACACTTACGTAAGTTTTATTTTTCTTGCTATTATTGCTTGCTGCACCCCATATCTCCTCCTCCCTACCGGCCCTCCCCAGCTCACTGTCGCCCTCCCAAGTACTAGTCAGCCCCTCTTGGATTCATTTTTCATGCATTATAAGAGCTAATAACCATACCTTCACTTTCTACTAACCCAACAATCTATCCTACACCCCATCCTCAAGATTCTCTAGCCCACTAACAGTAACTATAGACCCCTGTGCGAACTTATTGTTTACATAATAGATTGTTAAGGAACCCATAATTGTATACTGTGACTAAACTGTAAATGTATTTGGGAACTATTAGGAACTACTTGGCTTGAAACTATATATTGCTTGTATTGTGATCAACTAATATTGAGCCCCCCTTTAAAAGAGCAGTACTGAAACCCTGCAGCAAAACTATACACATATAGGAGCAAAAACTGTAATAACTTGGCTCAACAGAGCTAGAAGGAAAGACACCCAAACATTATGAAAAAACAAGGGAAGAAAATGACTCAAACAAACCAAGATTCTTCAATATTAGAATCCATGGTCAGCTCAGCAGAAGTAATGACAGAACATGAATTCAGGTTGTACATAATCAAAATGTTCTGTGACTTAAAGAATGATATCAGAGAGCAAGCCCAGGCAGCAAAAGATCATTTTGATAAAGAGATACATAGACAAATTCAGGAAGTAAAAGATCACTTCAAAACAGAGATGCTTAGGCAATTACAGGAA
>PVHX01007963.1:0-57098 GCA_004024805.1 Geosciurus inauris
GTGAAGTAAGCCAATCCCAAAAAACCAAATGCCGAATGGTCTCTCTGATTAGTGGATGCTGATGAATAAGGGAGGTGGGAATGGGAAACATAAGAGAAATAGAGAAACACTGGACACGACATGGGGGAGGCGGGGGGCAGGAAAGGGGAATGGGTATAGTAAAGATGGTTGATAAAAAATATATATATATATATATATATATATATATTCTGTTCATTGAAAGTGCATATAAAGATGTTTAATATGAAGAATGTAATCTGCTTATAATTTTGTGCAAAGTTAGAAAAATTATGATTGTAATAATATTTTTTCTATTTGCCTCAACAAATGTTTTCAGTGAATAGTGTGTACAGCTTCTGAAAATTTGTTTTTTTCTGTTATGTTTGATAACATGTATTAAAATGCAACTTTTGAGAAAAATAAAAAAAAAAGATGACTCTGGTGCAAAGTTGTCATAATTCCTCATTTTTCTCTTTAGTATATCAAAAGCCATCGAGGGCTTCCTATGGTGGATATAAAGTTGCTCTCTGCACCCATGACAGCCTGGCAAGGAGGATATGAGGGAATGAAGAAGAAAGACTTTCCTTCCATGGAGACAAAAAAAAAGATAGAAGAAAAAGCATTCCAATTATTTCCCCTCTTCCCTTTGAATTAATAATAATATCAAGGTCAGAGGGACATTTTGGCCCTTATGCCTCATTGAACACCTGGAAAAAATCACTCCTTGGGCTGCCTCACTCACCAACCTAGGGCAGAGCTACATCACTGCAGCTGCATAGTGACAAGACAAAGAAACCAGAAGTTTAGATTCCCCAAGCTGTTCATGATACTGATGTGGTGAAGACACAGCTATTTGGAAGATTGGGAAACTTGCCATATTTGGAGGACTGGAGGGCAGTTGCTGTGGCAGTGGTCGTGAGGCTATGCAGCAAAGCCTGGGGATCGGAGCCCAACATCACTCCAGCCAGATGGCAGGAGGATGTGAAGTGCCAGGAGGAACCCAGGTGAGGCAGAGCTGGTCAGAGCATGCCATGCCAAGACACCTCACCTAAGCCCAGAGGTGCAAATCATGAGTTAGTGCACCACAGATTCCTAAAGGGAAAGTCATTCATGTGGGCACAAGACACTGTTTCTGGGTGACAGAAGGAAGATTAGGGCACATAAAAGCACTGCCACCACTGTGGGACTATGCACCACAATGCTCCCAATTCTTACTCACCAATCTGCATAGATACCATCTATACAGTTTCTCTGAACATTTGAGCTGCAGTGTACGTTAAAAGTAGTGCCATGCCCCCATCTCCAAATTCAAATGCAAAATATTGACAGGTTCCTTCAAGAGAATAGTTCCTATAATTAGGCATAAAATATATAAAGATAAAAATCATTCCTTAAATGAATGAGTCCTGTGGCAATATAACAGTGGACAAGTACGACTTGGTTCCCAACATCAAACTTGTAACTGAAAGATACAAGCTTCTAAGCTCTCACACCTTGATGGGAATATAAATTTGGAACACTACTTTGGAAAACTGGCACTATCTTCAAAAGCTAACAATTTTCACCTTACTGAATCAGTATTTCCATTGTGCTATGATTTGGATATGATTTGAGTGTGTTCCCCCAAAATCCATGAGTTAGAAACTTGGTTCCCAGTGTGATGCTAAGATGGTAGAACTTTTAAAAGGTGGGCCTGGTACAAGCTAATTAGGTCATTGAGGGCATGATCCTTGGAAGGGATTCATGTAGTTCTCACACAACCCTAGTGAGTTACCAAGAGATTGGGCTGTTATAAAAAGAGCAAGTCTGATCTTTCTGTCTTACCATGTGACTGCTCTCTAAATATACAATACTTCCACCGTAATGCCATCTGCCATGCTGTATTGCAGCCCAAAGGCCCTCACAGAGCTGAGTAGTTGAAACCACCTCATCTTGAACTTTCAGTCTCCAAAAAATATGAGCCAAATAAACCTCTTTTCTTTATAAAGTTCCCATATTCAGGTATTCAGTTAAAGCAATGGAACATAGACTAATACATCTTCCAAGGTATTAGTCCAAGAGAAATGAGTGGTTTTGGCAGCCAAAAGACATGTATAAGAGCTTTTATTCCTAATAGCCAAATACTGGAAATAACCAAATCCTTTCAACTGGAGAATGGAGAAATAAATTGTGAGACTTTGTACAGTATAGAATTATTCATTTATTTAAAAAAGAATGAACTACTCTCATACATAGCAACTTGAATGAATTCCATATACATTATGATAAGCCAAACAAGATCTAAAAGAGTACATGCCATATGATTCCATTTATACTAAGTTCAAGAATGCATGAAACTAACTTATCAAGTTAGAATCAGAATTGTGGTTAACTGAGATAAGAAGTGAACAGAGGAAGGTAGTATTAGCTGAAATGAGGTATGAAGGAGCATAACTCTATTAAGGTCATAAATGCCTTATGACCTTAGCATCTAAATTGCAGCAGGCTACATTATATATATATATATAAAATTGATAAGATTGTTGCTAATTAGTACATGCATGTCAAGCTCATTCTAAAAATTCTAAGAAACATGTATACATGTGTGGGCAGTCTTTCAATTTCAATTTGAGGAAGCAATCTTTAACATTGTGAGGAGGGTTATCAATGCTACTATGCTACCCACAAAGAGGCTGCCCTATAGCCAAACTGTACAGGGTCTCATCTAATGTCCTCTGTACACAAATGCAGACTTCTCTTTGATCACCTCTGATAGAGGTTTCCTCCTCACTTACCTGGGCCACCTCTACATAAAGATCTCCAGTTGCTATAAGATGAACAACTGAAAAAAGGCAAGCTAGAGTAACTTAAGGGCTGAATTAACTTAAGAAATTTTACTATTCCTTAAATAACAGATCAAAATAATTATATTAAAAGTGCATGATATAAACCTTCATGCCCCCCACTCATTCATGTTCAAAACAATCACAATACCTGGCTGGACCAAATTCTGAGGGACGCTTCATTGTCAAGGGGCAAAGATCGTGACCACAACCAGAACAAACCATCCTGGGTGCCTGAGTGCAAGGAGTTCTACCATCTACCAATGACTTTATTCTTCTTGCTCTTCAGAATTTTGTGCTCTTCAAAGAGTTTTTGGAGCTGTTTAAGCCAAAAACATACCTTAATACTTTAGACTCATTGATGTGTTAAGCTTTGTATGGTCACAGAGTTTTGAAATTTTTTTTTTAGAATTTGATAAAAACTATGTGGATCCAGGGGAAAAAAATGCAGAAAATGTTGCATGTATTTTGAGATGTTATAGATAATATTTAACAGCTCCTAACAAGGAAACTCTAAGACTATTAAGAAAAGTATAAAACATTTTCTCAGTAATCTAAATCATTTAGTAAAATGTAACTGTAGTTTTAGTTGCAAAAGGGCTAAAACCATTAAGTCTTTATGCTTTGTTTTAGCTGGAGTTATATTTAATAAATCTACTAATACAGATATCTCCTATTATCACCTTGTTTTATGAAATTTTTGCTTTATCATTTTAAACGTGTGCATCAGCTAATTAGTACTTAATAGAGCCAATTTTATTAGAAAAAAATATTTTTGAAAGATGCTAACTTACAAAGGCTAATGTAAAAAAACCAGTGGAAATGTATTTTTGTTTGTAATTCATTTTCATCTCATCTGATGCAGAAGACAACTAGATAAACCAATAGTTGCAAATCTTATTGATGAGCATACAATATGTAAAGACATAATTTGTTTGACAATTACAGCACAAAGGAGGGGAAAAGAGATAAAGTTACAGAACAGTAAAGTGTTGTACACTATTTAAATTGTTAGTAGTAATCTGAACTAGATTGTTACAAATTAATTGTAACCCTGAGCAATTGCAAAGAAAAGAACTACAAAAGACAGTAAAAGAAACAAAGGAATTAAAATGCCGTACTGAAATATCTTTTCAACACAAACAAGAAAGTAATGAGAAATAAAGGAACGAAAACGAAAAGGACATAAATGACAGAAACAAATTCTACTTTTTCAGTAATTATATTAAACGTAAGCAGATTAAATACTCTGATTAAAAGAGAATGGCAAAAATAGATTTTTAAAATCCAAATAAATACTGTTTACAAAAGATATAACTTAGAGTCAAAGACACAAATAGGTTAAAAGTATAAGGATAGAAAAGATGCATCACAGAAACAGTAACCAAGAGAGCTGGAGAGGCTATACTAATATCAAGCAAAATAGACTTTAAGACAAAAATTGTTACTAGAGACAAAGACATTTCACGATTACAAAAGGGCAATCTATGAAGCGTATATAATAAATCTAAACATTTATGTATGTAGTAAAAGTACCATACATAAAGCAAAAACTGACAGAAAGAACGAGACAGAAAATTCAACAAGATAGCTCCAATACCTTACTTCTGATAATAGAACAACTAGACAAAAGATCGACAAGAAAGACGTGAACACTATACACTAATTAGTCCTGGCACACATCCACAGAATGCTCCACCCAATGACAGCAGAATGCAAGTATGTATAACACATTCTGCATAATAGACTCTATGTTAGCCTATAAAACAAGCCTCGATAAACTTTAAAGGATTGAAACACCTGAAGTACATTCTCCAGCAACAACTGGATTAAATTAGAAATTATTAAGAGAATTTGGAGAATTAACAAATATATGGAAATGAAATGTCCAATTCTTAAGCAATGGGCCAAAGAATAAACCACAAGTCAAATCAGAACATGCTTTGGCATAAACAAAAATAAATACACAACATATCAACGCTTAGAGGATACAGCAAAAGTTGTGCTTCACAGGAAATATACAGCTGTAAGCACCTATATTAACAGAAGAAGGATGTCAAATAATCTAACCTTCCACATTAAACTGAATACAAATTTAATCCAAAATGGACAAAAGTATGTAAATAATAAAGATGATACTGGAAATAAATGGAATAGGAGATAGAAAAACAATACATAAAATCGATAAAACCAAAAGTTGGTTCTTTGAGGAAATTAACAAAATGACAAATGTCTAGATACATTGACCAAGAAATGAAAAAAGAAGATTGAAATTACTAAGATTTGTAATGATACAGCAGACCTTATAGAATAAAAAGGAATATCATGAATAATTATATGCCAAAAAATTGGATAAATAAACTAGATGAAATGGAAAAGACCCAAACTACCAAACCTGAATGAAAGAGAAATAGAAAATCTAGATAGACCTAAAACAAGTAACAAAACTTTGTTAACAATCAAAAATTTTCCCCCAAAAAAAACTCTGCCTAGATTGCTTCATGGTGAATTCTCTCAACATTTAAAGAATTAATGTCAATCCTGCACAAACTCTTCCAAAAAGTGGAAGAGGAATCACTTCCCCCATTCACTCTATGAAGTCACTGTTGATTCAAGCACCAACAAAGACATCATAAGAAAACTATAAGAAAATATCTGTTGTGAATATAGACACATAAACTATCAATAGAATGCTAAAGAAAAAAAAAATTCAAGTTCCTAAAAAATGGCCTTCCTCCACAGTAGACCAAAATCCTCCTCTGAGTTTTGACCACTCTCCCTACCAGGAACTTTAAGCAGTCTAATTGCAGTTCACCCCGTAATAAAACATGTAAGATCAATGTAATTATAAATAAGTCCCTCCAACTCACCCCATCACGTCCTGTTTTCTACCAGAAATATGCAGCAGGTTTTCAAGCCTAGTTTTTGCCTTACTGCACTTTTTTTGTTGCATTAACCAACACTGTTTTAAAAATATAATGGCTTTTACAGAATCAGATTACACAGAATCCAATCTTCTATAAGATTCAACTTTCCATGCTACATAACATTCCTAATAAGAGAGCCATTTAGCTCTTGATGAAACGTTTCCAATCTGACTTTGAGAAAGCAGACTGATTTCTTTGAAACATAGGGAGGCTTTAAGCATGAGGGCATTTTTTAAACATTCTGTAGGGTACTGCTTTTTACCATTCTCTCTCACTACTTCAGAGGTAAATTTACTGTTCATATCATAACACTGAAGTAGTCCTATAAGCTCATAACCACCACAAAATCTCAACTAAAGTCCCCTTCTCTAAAGCAGTATGCCTTGCTAACTTCAGAGTATGTTAGAACCACCTAAAGAGCTTAAAAATGTAGATGCTCAAGTCTTTTTTTTTAAATGTTTATTTTTTTTAGTTGTAGGTGACAGAATATCTTTATTTTATTTTTATGTGGTGCTGAGGATCGAACCCAGTGCTTTATGCGTGCTAGGCGAGCACGCTACCACTGCGCCATAATCCCAGCCCCAATGCTCAAGTCTTTAACTAAAGAGATTATCATTTGGTAAATCAGTAACTCAATTTGGCCCAAGAATCTGCACTTTTAATTTGTCCCCTTCCCAAGTGTTCCTGACCACACTGCCCTAGAAGTACTTGCTTTCTAGATTCCTTCTCTATGCTTAACAGGAGTGACTCCGGATCAATGCAGATCCCCACAAGGAAAGCCCCACAATGAAGGGCATATGTACCAACATAATTCAGGAATGCTAGTGGTCCCCATGGACACAAACATTTTGTGAGATAGAAAGAGAAGTACAAAAATCATTTTCCTAGAGATGTTTAGAGAAGAACCCACTGAACAGAGAGAACAGGCAAGAAGTAGACCTTGTGCTATAGAAATCTGTAAGTTAAAGAGGCAGAATTTTGTTTATAGATGTCTCAAATATTAAGAAATTATAGAATGTGAAAGGCTTCATACTATTGTCCGATCTCCTACCTTGTGCTACCATGAATTGGGAGATCCTTCCAGGCTTCAACCACTACACTATTTAAGAGTTTGCAACCACTATTAGTTAGCAGAGAAAACTGTCTGCTACAAAGAATCTCTTCCCAAATTTAAGATTCCCTCCTAACAACCAGTACAATAGAGGAAGGGGATCAGGGGAGGGAACAGAGGAGGGAAAGGGAAGGTATTGGGGGAATGAAATCAATCAAATTATTTTATGTGCATATATAAATATGTCACAGTGAATCCCACTATTATGCATAATTATAATGCATCAATAAAAACATTAAACAAATAAAAGCTGCCCTCTAAGCAAGCTGATTGTTCCTAAGTCCAAGACCACTGCCTACAAAATAATCAATGAAATTCCCATAATAAATCAGGTTGGCACCAGCCTCAATATCCCCCTTCTATCAGGTACATACCCGTTAATTTTACATGTGTGTGTACATTTTCTGCCAGCAATGGTTCATAGAGATATAAATCTTTAAATATCTGTACCACTAGAAACTACATAGTTAAAATTCTATAATAGGACTATACAAGTTGGTATCTAACTAGTGAACTAACCTAGAGAGAGATATATTATATATTCACATATACATAATATATATAGCAATATATATATATGTATAGCCAGTTAATTAAATGTGAGAAATCCACATGCAATCCAAATGCAATCAAACCTTTCAAAGGCAGAATAATCTTTCTAGATCTATGATATTAAAGGACTTTATAAGGATTTCACTTTCATTTTGGACTTCTGATGATTTAAAACAAGAGACCCTACTCTCAACAATTCCGTGAAAGTATGCTGGGTTGGATTTTACTGCCATTGTACAAAGCAGCCTTTGTATGACTAGTAATTCAGAGGGTGAGTCATTTCTGAACTAGTGTCCTGGCTCAATATCAAGGGATAACTATGCCCTAGAAGGATCCTTTGGAGTGTGATGGTAAAATCTGATCACACTAAAGAAAGATTGCTACTATAGTAAGACCATACTGATGAGGGTCCCCTTTGCCTAATTAAATGTATAAGTGGTATAAGATATTACTTATTAGGCTGATATTTACAGTCAATCCTATATTCTGCATTACAGTTCCTGTTTATGCTCAATGAGCCAAGGTACAGAGAGCTTCCTGACTCCTATATTCACCCCATCCATACACCACTTGCCTGATGATGGCTTCAGTTCATCTTTAGGATCTTAGCTTAAATTCTACCTTCTTAAAATATAAGGTTAACACTCCAGCATATAGGCACAGGCAAAGACTTTCTCAGGACTCCTAAAACCTAGGAAATAATGCCAAAAGTTAATAAATGGGACAGCATCAGATTTTAAAACTTCTACACAGCAAAGGAAATAATTAAGAATGTTAATAGAAAACCTAATGAATGAGAGAAAATCTTTGCTAGCTACTCTTCTGAGAGAGAATTAAAATCTAGAACATATAAAGAGTTCAGACAACTTTATACCAAAAAATTAAATAACCCAATTTTATAAATGAGCAAATGAACAAAACACACACTTCTCAAAAGAAGAAATACAAATGGCTAACAAATAAATGAAAAACTGTTCAACATTATTAGTAATTAGGAAATGCAAATCAAAACTACACTAAGATATCATCTCACACAAGTCAGAATGGCAGCCATTAAGATAATAATAAAGGCTGGAGAGGATATGGATAAAAAGGAACCCTTTTATACTGTTGGTAGGATGGTAAATTAGTACAACCACTATGGAAATCAGTATGGAAGTTCCTCAAAAGACTGGGCATGGAACCATCATATGCCCTAGCTATACCATTCCTCAGTATTTATCCTGACAAATTAAAGTCATCATACTACAGAGATACATGCATATCCATGTTTATAGCAGCACAATTCACAGTAGCCAAGCTAGGGAAACAGCCTATGTGTCCATCAGTAGATGAAAAGATAAAGAAAATGTGGTATATATGCAAAAAGGAGTTTTATTCAGCTGTAAAGAAAAATGAAATTATGAAAACGGATGAAACTTGAGACTATTTTATTAAGCACAATAAGCCAAACTCAGAAGGGTCTGGTCTGGTCTGGTGGTAGTTTTCCTTCATATGCAGAAATTAGAGGGGGAAAAGGAAAAGAAAGGTAGGGGTGATCACATGAAAAGCAAAGGGAGATCAAAAGAATAAGGAAAGGGAGAGAGGAGGAAGGAAAGGGAGAGAGGAGGAAGGAAAGAGAGGGAGAAAGTCTTGGGGAGAAATACTGGTGAGATTATATTGATATATTGAATGAATGTACTAATATGTAACAACAAATTCCACTACTATGTACAAATATAATACACCAATACAAAAAAAGGAGAGGGAAAAAAACATCTAACTTCTTCAGGGAAGGGTGTCTAATCCTCTCCCTTAGGTCAGTTCCCTGGTTACATCCCAAACTGTAATCATAATTTTAAGTTATCATTTTAATGAATAATTATGTGGTTTCTATTGTGTGCAAAGATTTATCACTCTACGATCTCCTTCTGGTCTATGTGTGCAACCAGAACATCTTTGTTGACTATTTAATGAGTATAGGCATAGTTTAGAGATAGCATGGGTTTGTCTCTAGACCTCCACAATAAAAATAAATATCACAATAAAGCAAGTTACACGAATTCTTTGTCTTCTGGTGCATAGAATCATTATGTTTATGCTACACTGTACTCAACTAAGTATATAGTCTAAAACTTCAATGTAAATGGCTTCATTCAAAAATGCTTTATTGATAAAAAGTGCTAACAATCATCTGAGCTGTTGGAAAAACAATGGCAGTGATTGCTCAAAATAGGGTTACCACAAACTTTCAATTTGTAAAAATCACAGTATCTGTGAAGTGCAATAAAATGAAGTATATCTGGATCTACCAAGTGCATTTCACAAATTAGATTCTCAATAAATGTCTCTAAATAAATGAATTCATTATCCCTCACTTACCTGACAATAGAATAGGGAACAATCAAGATTATATAAATTTAGCATCCCTTACTCAAAAAGTGATAGGCGTCATGATGAAAGTCCATTTATGCAAGGGTCCATGAATATGTCACTAAATCATTATAGGCACTTTAAGACAGGAGAAAAAAACCACATTTATGCTTATTACTATGTTCAATTACTATATGTTCAAGCTCTTCCCAGTCATGAACTAAGCTTTCAACCAAATAGCTGCATCCGAGTAAGATGAAAATACCAAAATAGTGGTTTTCTGAGTTGTGTACATCTGCTCTAAATAGCTTCGGGGTAATCAAAATCAATAATATGACCATGACATTACAACAACTTTAAAACTAAGATCCTATCCATAGCTTTATACAACATCACTCCAAATAAAGAATCTGCTCAATGCGTTCAGGAAGCACAATTTTAACAAAACAGAATACTTAAATTTAAAATTTGAATCAATGAGAATGACATCTCAGCATTTCCATGCTGAAAAGTCACAGACGGTCATAATCTTAGGAAATCATGACCATCATCACTTTAATGTCACATGATGCTGCATAGATAGTCTGGTTATAGTCCTTCATGGGTAAGTTCTTTGAACTCTGTGATGATAGCATTTTCATTATGTAAATGTTAGCCATTATTGAGAATGTGGAGATATTCTATCTGTAACACAAGGACTCTTTGCATCTTTCATACCTTTCAAAGAAGCCCACCAGCCCACCTATTTCCTCAGTTCTACTCAGATGGCCCCTACTGTAAAAGGCTTGAAAATTTTTAAAACTGTGTTTAAACAGAAAGATGCACATTTCCATAATTTAAAGAGTCAGAACAATATATCATTTTAAAAAATATTCTTTATCTCCTATATTCATCCCCTCCAAGGTGTGTCACACCTTTAAAATTTTTAAATTTTGCTTAAAATTTAATCATATGTGTAGAGGTAAATATTTACAATCATATATTTGTATGCATATACACACATATATGCATGCACGCAGATACACACACATACACACACCCACCTTTTGATGGACTGAAGTAGCCCAAAACAAAGTCAAGTTATAGAAAAACATATCATAGGTCCTCTAGGGTAGGTTTTCAAATCAAAGACTTGAAATCAATATAGTATGTCCCCAAAAGAATTTTCTTAAAAGTGGAAAAATAAAATGGAATGGAATGGAAGGGAGATAAATTCAGGCACAGCGTGTGTGCTGATTTTAAACATTGTCTAATGAAGGAACCGGAACCCTAGGACTATGGGCAAATCTCATAGGAGGGAGAAGCTATGTGTGTATACACACAGTGAAGTGAAAAATAAGACCAGTGATTGATAGAATTCACACAGTTGGAACTCAGGCATACTGAGGTAGGGTATGACCCTGTGGAGAGAGGTTCCTGGCCCCTGCCAGCACCCTCAGACCCACCAACCCATAAGGTCACTTTGTCCCTGTTCGCTGCAATACTCAACTGGGGACAAGCATGACACCCAAGGTCCTGGATTCCATTACAGGACCCAAATTCATGAAGTTAGAGTAAAAACCACTGACTACTGCAGAGAGGGAAAAGGCCCTGTATTTCTGGACTTATCACAAGAGAGGGGAACCCTAAGGAGGAGTACAAGATTCTTACGATAATGAGATGGAGAAATCATTTAATTTGAATATTTAAAAATGGGACCTAATTTTATGCCCCAAGTGGGCCATATTGTTTATACAAGAATATCAGCTATTGTAATAAGTTATACTGGTCCATAGAAAATTTTTCAAAATGTGACGTGGAACCTACATACACACTAAATATGCCATATAAAGGAAAATGGTAACTTTTACTAATATAAAAAGCTGAGTTCCTATGGTGCTGATTCCCTACTGCACTTAGTCCAGAGAAAGAAGGATACATATATCTGGTTATGTGAAGGAACAATGAATTTGGAGGACCCAAATTCAGGAGGTTGGATAAAAACCAAGTACATATCTGGTTATGTGAAGGAACAACGGAAGAAGGAAACCTTATCCTGACATGAATGTCCTCCTAACAATTACCTTTAATTTTAGCAGTTTCTAAAACCAGAAAAAATTATTTAAAAGGTGTCTTCATCCAATTTGTGCAGCTGTAATAGAATACCCACATGTGGGTAATTTATAAAGAAGACAGATTTACTTCTTACAGTTCTGGAGTCTGGGGAGTCCTCCATTAAGGTGCCATCACATGACCACAGCCTTCATACTACATCATCCCATGGCAGAAGATGGAAAGGCAAGAGAAAGCAAAAAAACTGGCAACGTCAAGCTCTTTTATAATCAGCATTGATCCATTCATGAAGGTGGAACCCTGGGAACCTAAACACCTCCTATTAGGCTCCAACTCCCAACACTGCTGCAATGGGGATTAAGTTTCCAAACTATCCTTTGGGGAGACACATTCAGACATAAATTATACATAAAATGAGAAGTACATACAAAAAAAGCCTTCAGAAAATCTTAAAATGGTTCAGTCTCCAAAGTACCCTCAGATTTACATGTAGTCATATAAGCTACTCTTCTACAGATAAGGCTTTCAGGTTCACAAAAAAAATCTTCTAGGCAGAAAAGGGTTGTCCGTCTCCTATTTTATTTACATACAAACATACACATATACATGCATGTGCACACACATACACACACCATCCATATGTTTCTCTTAGCAAGTAAACCTAAACATGGGCATCAACAAAGCAACAGTTCCTAAAAAACCGCAATGTCACATAAGTAGGCATACAGAAGGAGACATCATTTTTCTTGCTATCTTACCAGGTCAATATTGTGTTAAACAACATAATTCTGCCAATATTTGATTCACTTACAAAAATGACAGTTCCACACAGTTCAATCTAATATTTATAAATTTCCATCATGTACAGAATGCATACTCATGACTACATTTGTTGTCAGGCCTTCACAAAAGGACAATGCAAGTAGCAGTAAAACCCTCATGATAATTCCACAAAAGTCAGAGAAAGAATAATGTGGAAGGATTCTTTAAAACCATGTGTTTGTAGGGATGGAAAGTAAAGAAGCAAGAACATAGAAAATCAAATCAATAAATCATCACTGAGTACGTAGGATTCACAATGCATTTGGTCCCTATCTTCAAGCGACTATGATTTAGTTGGGAAGATGTGCACTGCATGAAAAAAAAATGGCACCCAAGATGATTACATAGTAATCACTTGGGACAGATAAAGTGACACACAGCATATCAAACTGGACAGGTCCTTAAAATTTAAATAGTCTAACACCCTTACTTGGAAAAAAAACAATGCTGAAGAACTGGTATTATAACATATCTAAGTTATCCTGCTCACTCAAATCATGTTTAAAAATGTTTAAATGTAATGCTTCACTGATTTAAATATTGCATCAAGGTCAAGGAGGGTTACGACCAAATAAATGTCACTATATTTCATAAATAGAGGAAGATGGGAGAAAAATGAATCCAGAGGGATCAAATATTTAAATAAAAAGGCTTCTGGTTAAATATAACAACTAATTGTGTGTGCTTATTTCCATCTCCTCCCAAAGCCTAACTAAAATGACAGAAAAGAAATTTCCAAAAATGTATAAACAGAGGAGAAGCAGTGTTGTTGGATAAAAGTTCAATACATTTTACAGAAACAGAAAAGAAAATAGAGAAATGGAAACAAGTCAGTAGAAAAGAGGAAAATACAAAAAATAAAATAAAAATAAAAGTGAGCCTTTACAGGAACAACCAATGAAAAGCAGCTGAGTATCACTGCAGTCATACACACAAACAAAGAGGCTTAGAACCTGGCTCCTTCAAGTATTGCAGGTGAGATGAAGCACAACACTGACAACTGGGTATTCTTTGAAAGCCTGGGAATACAGAACAGTTGAGATTTCAGGTCCTTTCCTCAATCCCAACCCAGGTAAGGGAAGAACCAAGATGGCAGCTATACAACAGGTCTAGAAAAAAACAATCACCCCAGATTACAGCAAATGGGCAGAACCTCCAAAAAGAGATGCCTCCAATATAAGAAACCAGAACAACTATATTTTCTGATATTTAGAACCTTGAATAATAATGTTGACTGGTACCTGACAGATATAATGAAGCAAAAGAAATAATTCTAAATACTGTATAAAAAAATAAGTAAATTTTAAAAACAAGGCAATTATTAACTCCAAGGAAAACAAAAAGCTGAGCTCCAGTCATGATGGCTCATGACTGTAGTCCCAGCTACTCGGAGGCTGAAGCAGGAGGATTACTTGAGCCCACAAGTTCAAAACCAGCTTGAGCAACATGGCAAGACCCTGCCATATATTTTTTAAAAGTGCCATGAACTTAATCCTTAGATAGAACTTAATAAATTTAAAACTGCCACTCTTCAACAGGTACCATTAAGAAAGTTAAAAAAAAAAAAAAAACATACAACAACAAGCCACTGGGAGAAAATACAATATGTCTGTTAAGGACATTTCTTGACTATACAGAGAACTTCTACAAATCAACACACAAGGCAAAGGAAAAACATAGGCAATGATTTCAACAGACTCATCACTAAAGAAGATATCAAAATTACCAATAAGTACAGGAAAATGTGCTTACTAGGGAAATATCAGCAAGGAATTAAAATATTTAAACATAAAAGACACAGAACAGGAGAGGCAAGAGGACTGATGAGTATCTGGAATGACAGAAATGTTCTGTAAATTGATCTGGGTGGTAGCTATGCAGATATCCATATACATGGAAATTCACCAGCTGAGCGCACGATTTGTACACTTTATTCAACAATCATTATATTTCAACCTTGAAAAATGCAATCTTCAGCAATCAATGCTTGTTCTTATGTATGATGGGAAGTGGAAATAGATAAAAGAGAATTAAATCTTTACTATTTTCATCAAACATGAAAGGATTGCTAGTTCAATGAAGTTATATAAGCATATTTTAAAGAAATCTTGTGGTTAGTAAGAGCTATGTGTGGGAAGAAAAACTGGAGGTTGAGGAGAGAGGGACAACTGGCTGCTATTTTTCATAAGAAGCCTTTTACTAATATTTGATTTTTAAAACTGTATATATATGAATTTGATGAGAAATTCTTTAGCAAATAATAAACTACAAGCTATTACGTTTGTGGTTATTTAAATAAACATGATATGGAGAAGACCTTTTAGAGATGCCTCAGTGGCATCTTTTATTTTGCCAGCCAAGCATCCTCTCCTTCTTCTGTACTGATTTTCCTTCCTCTTCCTCTAGGAGTTCAGGGGATCTGTCCATCCCATTTTAGCAGCGGTTTGTAATCTAGGCCTAATTCACCCACGGTGCTGGCCCTTGCCCTGGGTCTTAGAGACCTTTTTTATTTTCTCCTAGGAATAGGCACAGGTTCAGTTTGGGCCAGTAAGAGTTATACCAAAGAGTTTTGTGGAAATGAAGAAGGAAAGGATGTTCTTGCCTGGAGCTGCTTGCTAGCAGCCATTTTACCACCAAGAGAGAATTTGACCAAAACTGGGGCTGAGTGGATACACAGCACGGAGGGGAGTTAGGGAGAAGACAACTGAGCCCTGATATCTGTGGTTGAGTCCCTGATTCCAAACAGGCCAGAACTTTTATCTATCCTTGCCCTTTGCATAATTATAAGAGGCAGTATGGTGGAATGGGGAAGCACTATACTGCTCAAGTCCAAACCTCAGCTTTGCTTACCTACTAACTATTACATTGGCAGGTCACTAAATTTTTCCTTATCTATAAAATGTGAGTACGAATAGCACCTATCTCAAAGAATAAAATGAGTTAATATATATAATAAGCACACATATGTGCATTTATGTGTAAGAACAGGTACACAGTTTAATTCAGATGTATATTAATACATTAACAACTCACTTAAATTTATATGTATAAGAATCTAATATAAGTTATTAGATAATCTTATTATTCACAATTAAATTCCATTTTTACTTAGCCAGGTTGGGTTGACACTTGCAAGTGGCAGGATCCTGACTTGTTCAACCACCAAACAAGGAACCATACAAAACCAATCAATATACTTAAGCAGGTATACCTAAAGCATAAGCATTCTCTTTAGGAAAAAAATCATTTAAAAGATAGGAAAGAAAGAAAATGTGTTTACAACCTTTAGAATTGATAAAGTTTTTGCTCTTACAAATAACAAGATGGAAATGCTGAAAGGGGCAAAATATGAACACACAATTCATGAACTAAAAAACAAAAATGCAAAATAAGTTTTGATTTTTTTTAAATTTTTTTTAGTTGTTGATAGATCTTTATTTTATTCATTTATTATTTTTACATGTGGTGCTGAGGATTGAACCCAGGGCCTCACACATGCTAGGTAAGCACTCTACCACTGAGCTACAGCCCCAGCCCATAAGTTTTGATTTTTAAATATTAAATGAAGTGAATCAGGAACTCATTTTTTTCAATGACATACCTAAACAGTTATTTTAAATTTTATTATCCAGAGTTGGCAAGTGTCTCATGGACTGCTGATGAGAATAGAAATTGGTACAACCTTTCTGGAAGGCAATCTACCTATAATAAAAATAAGCATAACTTTGATTCAAAAATTCTCCTTTTAGGAATTTATCTAAGGAGAAAATTAAAGGTTTGTACAGAAATTCTCCTTATGAGTTTGCTAACTGACCTGTGTTTACATACAGAAACATTAGGAAATGAATATCAAAAAAATAGGGTATTCATTAAAATCCATACATTCCAATACTATTCAGTCATTTAAAATGTTGAGGTAAAAGATGTGCATGTATAGAAGACTATTCATGATAAACAGGTTATCAAACCATACAGTATATGCATGTTTTAGTTGTATCAATATTTACATACATACATAGAAGATCTACTGGGATATACATTAAATGATAATGAAGTCTGTGGGAGGTAGAATTAAGAGATTCCTTTTGGGGGATTTCTCCTGGTTATATGCATATTTCATTCTTTCTCCAATGAACCTTTATTGACTTCCAATAAGAAAAAACGCATTTTAAATTCATAAAAGCCATAAGTCACCTCTAAGGATAATTTCAGTGGTGCATTTGGATGTATTTAAGCTGTTAGGTGGAGCAGAGGTGATAAGAAAGTCAAGAAAGTAGACTTTTTAGGAAAATCTGCATATAAAACCAAGGAGCAAAAGGTCTCAAGAACATATGTGTCATATGGTTAATGAAACAAAAGTACATTGGAGAAGAGTCTGAAAAAGCAAAAAACAGAGAGATGTTTCATGAAGCCCCAACAGCATCACACCACACTTTCCATTCTCCAGCAACTTCCATCTGGGCTTTGCTGGGGTGCTCTCTTCCCTTTGTGCCAACCATGTTCCACTGCTATACAGATTCTAAATGGAATGAACTTACTCAGGGCAGACAGCCTCTTGGTATCTTAACTCTCCCATCCTAGGTGCAACAGGCACATTTCATCAATAACTGTCCTCAGAAAAGAAAATGGACACTTTGAGTCCCACAAGAGGTCTGCTAAACCCTCACTCTCACAGGAGAATGAACACAATCCACAACTGCAATCTAATATACACAAGCTTCATCATGACAAAAAGTGAAAAGTGAGTTTTCAACAATTCATACAGGCTTGAATACTCTGTAAGAGAGATAACATTTTCTTTTCATTTATTTTGGGCATATTAACAGCTGGTGACCTAGATTAAGAAATAATTTAATATGTGAAAAGGCAAACCATATCACTAAATTCCTTCACAGATGGAAAGTGGATTCAGTGAAAAGCTTCAAACCAAAGATGCAAGTAATTACTTGGGGGGTAGGAGAGATAACCAGAAGTAGATGAAATTAAGTATTGAAAATTGGTGACGAAATCTGGCCCAAATCTCAAAGTTGGCAGATAGATCTGTGGCTGCTTTCTGAACACAAAACCAGGGACTGGAAGCGGGCAGGAAGCCTTGTTAATTCAGCTGCTGGGGGAGCAGCAAGAGGAGGATGAGCTCTGGGAGATATTAAAAGAAATACAATCCTCTTACTGCACTGGGAGTATGCATGTGTGCAGAGAGGGAGGGACTAGCAGCAGCCACCAAGCCTCTGTGCCTGGGCTGGCAAAGGGATCAGTGCCCTTTCTGCTCAGCTCCTTGGGGACAGCTGGAACTGAGGAGCAGCCCGAGGATGGGTCTGAAGAGGGAAATCCACTGTCATAGTGAGTAACACCACATATCTGACTTCCAGTAAAACAGGAAAACACCAAAAACACCCTATATCCCAGGGACAGAAAATACTACCACATGAAAGAGAATAATACAGTTCAACTGATACCAATCATGAGGTTTGTTAGCCAGTGTTCATTTTCAAGTACCATGCTCAAGCTACAATTAAAAAAAAAAAAAAAAAAAAAAAAAAAAAAAAAAAAAAAAAAAAAAAAAAAAAAAAACTCCTTTAAACCTTAGAACTGTCAGATACAGCAGTCAGCAAGAAAGCCAGGCAAGCCCAGTGCCTATACAATACCCTCCAACTGCTCAGGGCTGCACTTGCTTGCTATTTAGCTGGATTTAATTTGTGTGTATCCTGGAGGGAAAAACAAATTACTATGGCCAATTCACTACAGGGCTTGCAAAACAGCAGGGTCCCCAACCCGTGTAAAATACATACATATATATATATATATATATGTATGTATATATATATATATATATACACACACACATACATGCATATATATGTATACACACATATATACATATATATATATATATATATATATATATATATATATATATATATATCTTTTAATGCAATAAAACATCCCTTTTGTGCAGAAATGTTCAGCAAAGAACTGTTCAGGTTCAGGTCATATTTATTTTTGACCTTCCAGAGAAGGACATTGGCGTCAAAAGAGATACAAATATATATGGAGCACGGGAAAGTGTGTTCTGTTTTGAACTCCAGGGTTCCCAAGAGAGCGCTGTACAAAGGTGCTCCTTGTTTGCGTTCAGTCTTATTGGTCCAGAGATTTTTTGGTAGCTTCTCTGCTAAATCGTTCGTTTTTACCGCACTTAAGTAGCCACGAAATCCCACCAGAGGAAGGAAGGCTGCCGCAATCTCCCGCCCCATCTGCGGCCCGCGTCCCAGCTAGCTGCCTGCGGGCGAGCTGGAAGCTGGCGCCAAGAGATGCAAGCTGTGGGCGATGCAAGCTCCGGGAGGTACAAAGCTCGGGGAGATGCAAAGCTCCGGGAGATGTGCTCCTCTTGGGTGCAGAGAGCTACAGCACCTGCGACTACTGGTCACCGGCGCCGGGCCCAAGACAGCAGGCAAGCAGCGACCCCGGCCGTGCTCCGGGGGTCAGGCACACCCGGTGCCTCTGGGGCCAGGGTCTGCGGGTCCCTGAAGCTCCCGCCGCCGGGTGGAGTGTCCGCAGCGCCTGGCCCCAGCCCGGCTCCGTAGCGCGCCGCACCCGGAGGATCTGGCCCCGCACAGCCGCAGCCAGCGGCCGGCAGTTCGCCCCCGCCTCGCAACACCTGCCCTGGCCTCCCGCGGCCCTCTGCTGACCTTTTCCTGCGCGCGGTTGAGTCGCTTCTGGACGTTCTTGGCGAAGATGCCAGTCTTGATGTCGGCCATGGCTGCAGGTCCCGGGAGCAGAGAGGAGCTGAGCGCGCAGCAGGGCCGACAGCGGCGCGGCAGAGCGGGAGGAGGAGGAGCGGGAGGAGGAGCGGGAGGAGGAGCGGGAGGAGGAGGAGCAAAAGGCCCAGCAGAGCTGGATGAAGGAGGGTCGCAGCTGTGGGACCGGCTTAAAGCCACATGCGGAGGCGGGACGCACCGCACCGGGACTGGTGGTGACACAGTGCAGGGAGAGGCGGGACAAGAGAAAGAAAGGGAAGAAGTCAAAACGTCCAGAGGATGCCCAGGATGATGGAAAAGGAGATCAGGAGGTGAAAGGAATGCAAGCCACGCAGCATCCCCAGGTCCCTGAAGCAGCTTAAGGATCTGGCCAGAGGGCACCCACCTCATCCACCCTGGGAGTTTGAGAAGGACTGGATGTCTGTCTGCTCTCAGGAGGCTACAGTGACTGGGAACTGACTGGAAAACCAACCAAGTCACTGCAGGGCATAACGCTACACTTGAGAGGAAAGAGGGGAGTGACTATCAGTGGCACTTGTTTAAGACTTGAGGGGTGGGGAGGTCCATGTTGAGAAGGGTCAGCTCCTACAGGCTGATACTATCTATGCCTTGGCCATCTCTGAAATTCCTGTGCTGTGCAGAGAACATGGCACATTTACTCCCCATGAAGGTGAGAGGAATAATCAAGTCCTTCATAGCCTCAGGTCAACCCAGGCTTCCTCATTTGCTCCTTCCTTACAAACCCTCTGGCAACTTTAACCTTGCAGTCAGTCCTCTGTATGCCCTGGCTGAAAGCAAAAAATGATACAGATAAACTTATCCTCACCTTTTCAGAGCTCTTGAAGGCTTTGACCAATATACCTCAGACTATAGGTTCATTTAGTTCTTGCTTGGAGTGTGAGGGGAGGAAGACAGGTGGGCCCAGTAGAGACCAGAGGTGGTCAGAGGAAAGTGAATTCCAGTGAGTATCCCACTGCTCCTCTGAAGAATACTGTTATTTTGATAGCTCCCAGTGAACTGTCCCCCTATTATTTACTCCTGAGCAGTCTGTAGTCACCCTGATTCTAGAAAGATGGTGTGGACAGTTTTAACCAATAAGATGTGGTACAAGGGACTCTATGCCAATTCCAGGCTTCAGCCCTGAGAAGCCAGGCAAGTTTTGCCTCTGGGGAACCCTGTGCTACCACATTGGAAATGCAGCTACCCTGCTGTTAGGAAAAAAAAAAAAAAAAATCTTTGGAAAGGCCACATGGGAAGGGAGAGGCAAAGGTTACTTTACTTGAAGAGGGGGAGAGACTTAAAGAAGGGAAGAGACCCAGATGTCCCAGTCTCCAGCCAGCTCCCTGGCTGAATGCAGCTACACAAACACTCATCAGCAAGACCAGAAAGACTGCCCAGCTGATCCCTGCCAGAGTGCAGAATGGTGAGCAAACCAAATAGTTATTTTAAGTCTCTAACTGTGGTAATAGTTTGTCATAAAACAAAATTTATGCTCAAGAGCTAATGTCATGCATCCATGCATTTTCAACAAATATTAGAGAACACATACTAAGTGCCTCCTGAAGTGCTGTTGTTATTCTAGAGTGGCTAGACTAAACTACATGGCAGTAACTGGAATACCTAGTCTGTAACTGGAATACCTAGTCTATTTGCTTGGCTCTTATTTCTCTAAGATGGCTATCTGTTCCAGTTTGCCTAGAAATGAATGTATTCCCAGGACACAAAATTTTCATTGCTAAAATTTGCAAGTCCTGGGAAAACTGGGATGAGTTGATCACCCTACTTCCAACATCCCAGGTAAACAGAAATTTATGTCAGAGAGACATCAAGACAAACTTGATTCCTCCTCTTGGTCAACATGCAGTGGAAAACTCTCACAAACCAGGAAGTTGAGTCAACTCCCTTCAGTGGGGGCCTTCAGAATTTTAGCTGTGCTTTAGGATTTTGATCTTGAGGATACAAGCCTTAGAATACTGGAATAACCAAAATGTTCTGGAGCTTATCAGTCCAAAGTCACTGTTATGATATGACCCCATACCCACTTCTACTTTGGCACTGGGCCAACTACAACTCCCTGTGCAGGTATCAATGCCCTCTCCATCAGGCAAGAAACAGGAGTTCCAACTAGAAGATGTACTTTTTCTCTGCCTCCTTAGAGCCCAAATTATCAGTCCGCAACAGGACTGGCCTTTGTCTCTCTTACAGTTATCCCCCTTACCCACATTTTTTGGAACTCAACTATTACTTCTGGAAATAAGATTGCAAATGATTAACTTTTGTTATTTGGAAGTTCTAATCTAGTTCTATAATGTGGGTGGAAAAGGGAGTTTTGTCATTTCTTGATAATTCTATTTGGAAGGCATATCAAGCATATTAAAAAGTTGTTAAGTGTGAACAGTTATTAAACCATTTCAGTCCAACTGAGATAAATCAGTGTCCATTTTCAGGTTGCCATGTAGCTTAGTCTAGCCACTCTAGAGTAACAACAGCACTTCAAGAGGCACTTAGTATGTGTTCTCTGATATTTGTTAAAATTGCAAGGATGCATGACACTAACTCTCTTAGGCATAATGCTAAGAATGAAAGAAACTTACTCCTTAAGAAGCCCAAGCTGAGATTCAGGAATTCTTCCCCAGTACCTCTTTAAAAACCAAGACCTCGCATGCTGAAGCTGCATAGATGCTAACAGAATAGATGAATCTAGCTTACCCAGCATGGTAATGTAGGTAAAAGGACCCCTGAAACATGTGCCAAAGTATAGCTTGGCAGATCACTAATTCTTCCCATAACTGCAATAATGGTACTGAGATGGGGTGAAGGATTGAGGGAAGGGCGCAACTACTATGATCTTAAACATTTGTATGCCATACAGTGGAGTATTTTTTTATACAAAATCTTTTGAAGGACCGAAATTTATTAATCATGTGTGTGTCTGTGTTTACAGGGAGTGTTGGCTGCCCAGAGCCCATCCGTGAGGCCACTCTTTTATTCCCATGGCTATCTCAAAGGGACCTCCTAAGAACCACAGAACTCCACTGTAAGAGGTGGAGGTTCACAGCCCAAGAGGATTTCAGTTGCCTTGTCCAGTTCCAACATGGTAGGATGGTATCTTTACACATGCTCTCTTCATTCCCCAACAGCACTAGCATGCCCACCGTTTCTTAATCGTTTCTACCTCTTCCATATTGCCTATTTTTCTCCTCAGTCAAACAAGGAAAAATGTGACCCATCCAATCCCTCCAGACTTTATTATTAGTGAAAAGTAACTACAGTTCTCTCCTACTTCTAGCACAAGCCTAGATATCAAATTGTATTTAATATTTATTCAGGTAGGGTTCACAAAAGCCATTACTACTCCAGCCCCAGATCTTTCTCTGTGCAAGGCAGAATTCCTGAATCAATTTTTAGTTCTGATTCATCTTTCTTCCTTCTATATTGCATTTCAAATTTGTTGATGAGTCAAAATGGAAATTATGACAGGTTTTGATAATGGTTGAAACAGGCCCAGGGTGCTACTCTGGAATCACAGAACTCATCTCCCACGTTTTGATGGCCTCTCCTATCTTCATGTCTCTTCAGTCCAACTTAGACACTCAAGGAAGATGTCTAGATCTTTTATTTAATACATCTAGCTCTTTGTTAACACTCAGAAGAGTTATAATATAAAACCATGTATACAATGATTTATAGGCTAAAATATATTCTAATTAATTAAAACTTCTTTCTAATCATTGAGTTTTTTATATCATTTTATAGAAAATCAGGGAGACATTCCATTTAAATATCTGGTTGAGTTTAACTGGAATTTCTGTCTCAGCCTCTTTAAAACTCTAATAAAATTTTTATTTTCTCCCTCAAATGTTAAATGAAAATCATAGTAAAATTACAATGTTCTGTAAAAAAAATTTTTTTGATTAAATATCTTCTACATTTCAGGCAAATACAATCAAGCATAGACTCAGTCAACCCTTCATATTCGGCCAACCATCTACAATTTAATTGTACATACACTTTTACTAAATTTCACCTGCATGACTACCCTTTTCCTTTCCTAATTTAACCAAGTCTAAACGTAACAACATCCAAGATTCATTAATAATGCATCACTCATGTATCCTGAAATGCTGAATAGGAGGCAAGAGCTTTGTTTTACACAGAGCCATTGGCCACTAAAAGAAAACATTGACACTGTATTAAACCACCTAGTAACTTTACTGAATTGAATACCATGTTTGGTGCTTTTATGCAAAACAAATACTCTACCCCAAATTATTTCAACATCACTTAATAGCTTATAAACCAACTGAGAGTTCAGGGAGCAAAACAAAATAGAAATTCTAATTAGCCACAACTCTTTCTGAAAAGAGACAAGTTCCTGCAAATATTTTATGCTCTTTTCCATCCACAAATAAGCTATAAAAATTATATGTATGACACAGGAATCAGCATTTTTATGCAACTAAGAGCACCTTCTTAATTGCTTTTATATCTCATTTATTGTATCAGGAACAGTTTTCCAGCTTGGACAAACCACAACCTTGTAACAGTGATCTACTTCAAAACCTTTAAGAGCTAACAGCTACTTAATTTTATCATATATAGATGCTCCTTGGCTTTCAATGAGGCTATATCCCAATAAACCCATTGTAAATAGCAAATATCATGAGTTGAAAATGCGTTGAATCCACCTAACCTACTAAGCATCACAGCTTAGCAACACAGTGCATTATAGTCTCCATTGTCTTGTGGGGTGATCATGGAGCCTACTGGAAGCTGCAATTTGCTGCCGCTGTCCAGCATCTCAAAAGAGAAATATTCCACATTATCAGTAGCCCAGAAAAAGATCCAAATTCAAAATTCAAAATACAGTTCACTAGGTGCATATTGCTTTCACACTATTCTAAAGTCAAAAATCCTAAGTCGAACCTTCATAAGTCAGGGACTGTCTATTGGCAAAGACTTCTTTGGTTAAAGAAAAATATTTTGGATTAAATTTATCCAAATATATTTTTATAAGAATATAGCTATCCATATGTGCCCACCTTTGACTAGATGGCTGCACCTGCTCTCTCACCTTTTGTCTTCTTCCCCTAACCCTTTTCTAACACAAGGATTGTTCCAGAGCTGCCCCTGGAGCTATGGCCACTGGCACAGTAGAGGCATTATCTGTACCGTGGGATCCTTCACTGCAATGTCCTTCCACTCCAGGCCCTCACTCAGCCAAAGCCCATGAGTAATGAGCTCAGCTCGCTGCTGACCCTCATCAGGGCTATGCTATGGTTCTGTGTGCGTGGAGCCTGCAGTTTATTGTTTTCCTCTGTCACAAACATATCCTACTCGTTTTCAGTAGTTCTCTCTCCAGAGGCCATACAACCTTACACCTGTTCTCACATCTCAACTTTCCTCAATCCCTCCACTACTCTTCTCTGTAGTCCCTTAACCTGCTGTTGCTTGGAATCAACTCCATGTAGGTCAAAGCAGTTGGGTGATGAGGGCAGGATCATTCCTGTTACTATGACACCCATTGACACTACGATAGGTTCAGACTTCAAGAGGGCTTGTCTAGGACAGAATCTATTGTGGATAGAATCATGTCCTCATAAAGGTGTATTGACTTTCTAGCCCTTGATGCGTGGGAATGTGACCTTATTTGAAAATAGGATCTTTAGATATGTAAGATGTAAATTAAGACAAGGTTATAATGGTGCAAGGTGGGTCCTTCATCCAAATGATTGATGTCCTTGTAATAACAGAAGTCATGGAGATAGGCACACACAGAGTAGTTTGTGTGAAGACAGACATAGAAGAGAGATGGCTATGTAACATCAGTCACAGAGACTATGTAGTTTTATACGATGCTTTTTAAGGAACACAGTATCACAAACAACCACAGAAGCCAGGAGAGAAAGCCTGGTCCTGCCAACACTTCAGTCTTAGACTTCTAGCCCCCAGAATGGTGGGAGAATACATTTCTATTGTTTTAAGCCACCCAATCTGCAGTACTTTGTAATGGCAGCCCTCACAAACTAATACAGAATCAAACCTCTTTCTTCTAAAAATAGTGCATATCAGAAAATTTACCCCTCAGAGCAAAGAACTGGCAAACAGATTTCCAAAGCAAGATTGTCATTAGCTGGAACAGCCTGTGTTCATCTGTTGCCTTCTTTTGAAACAATGTAGTTTTCTGAGTCTATGATTTGTCCTTATTTTCCTTCTTAATTAAGTGGAAAAATCAGTAGCTTTGGAGTAAGCCTGTTGCATGTCGGGTTCTTAGGAAGCTGAAGCTGAGATGGAATTAGGGGTATGGGTTAATTAGAGATCACTGAGCCTGTCAAAGGAAAGGGAAAGTTTGGCAGAGGAAGTACAAGGTACAAGTATCAGGCGGACCTGACAAAGGCTTGGCCTATCTGGTGGGGACTCTAGCCTGAGAATTAATAGGATGTCTCTGGCTGGGGTCTCTATATCCTGCCTACCAGTTACCAGTGGCAGAGGAGTGGTGTGAACAGTCCAGGCGGCTCTTGCTGTAGGAGCTAATCCTGAAGGGACCGGCAGGTGGGGCTGCTGAGATTGTTGATGGGGCCCTTCTCTCTGTGATTCAGATGTCAAGCTCATAATATGCAGTAGGCACATGTTCCTCAGTTCTGCTCTCCAAAATATCATCTCCTCTCTCTTCCTCTGCCCATGTTTTCATGCCTTCTCCTACACTGAGATGTTTTTAAAGTTATCTTAGTAGTAACTTGACCATACTCTCAAAGCCCAGGCTTTTATATTTGAAATTGGGCCATTTGCTCCTACTGGATGAAGTTAATTATAGTCACTTGTATCATCAGGTTTCTCAATTGTACAGTTACCATTTTCCATTTCTAATAAATAATAAACTTATATAGAGATAATTAGAGACCATTAAATACCCTTGCCCCAATCAAGCATGAATGATTCTTGCCTAAATCTGTTTTTACTATGACAAATTTAAATGATGATTTTTCTAATTTCTTCAATGCTACTGTATTGATTAGTCAGAATTCTACTGCATGGAAGAGCTCTTCCCTTTTTCCAATGCATTTATGTTTATAATCTATTCATTGTGAGTATGGAGTCATATATTCTTATTTTATTGAAACTCCTCTTGTTCTTATGTATCTTGATGCTCAAATTATCTCAGATTTGGCAAGTGAGGGCCCCTTCAATTTTTTTATATATACTCCTTTTTTGGAACTCTTGTTTTCTGGCACAATAAGGTGTTCCAGGTTCATCCTCTATTTTTCCTACCAAGTCTTTGAATATGCTATTTCTCCATGGAGCCCTCGTTCCTTTTGGTGAAGAGTAGTATTTAGAATCCAACATCTAGACTCTAGGTTTGCTCACTGCTACTGATTATCATTGTTTTTGGGTCTTCCAACTGTCAGGAAAAAGAATTTATACATATACACACACACACACACACACACACACACACACATATATATATAATGTTATGTATATTTAACCACAATAAAAAAATTTAAACTTCCCTAGGGAAATTATTTTACTCATTTGAAACAGTTTTGTTACTGTTTGCATTAAGTTTGGTGGTTTTCGTATTTTCATATTTTTATTTTATAGACTGTGTAGAACATTAGTATGAGTCTGAAAGTCAAAATTGTGTAGAAAGGTGTCCCCAGAGAAATATCACTGCTTCCCTTGCCCTATCAACCCAGACTCTCATCTTCATTCCTTGTGGGAAGCCAGTTTCATTAGTTGCTCAAATTACCATTCCTATTTCTTTGAAGAAACAGGAAAATGTGCAATTTTTCTTATTTTCTCTTCTTTCTTTTCACATAAATTCTTTTCCAGTTTTCCCTTAAAACATATTGTAAAAATTTCTCCCCTTAGGTTCATAGAGGTTTTTCTTATTCTTTTTTTAAACTTATCTGTCGTTCTCCACAGTGTGCATATACCAGAGTTCATTCAACCAACTGTTATTTTTCTTATTTACTTTGATGCTTAAATTATTCCAGACCAGTGAACAATTTGGCCAGTGAAAGCAGTCTCCTATATTTGAACATTTAGATAATTTACAATATTTCGCAATTACAAATAATGCTGCAATGAGTAACTTTTTGTAAATGCATTTTCATATTGATCAAGGGGGATCTTCAAGGTAAATCCTTAGAAATAAAATTCATAGATCAAAAAACATATGCATAAGTACTTTTGCTCAATATTGTCAAATTCTCTTCCATGTAATAAAACTATTTTATATTCCATGAGCAATTTGTAAAAGCACCTATTTTCCCATAAATTTGCCAATCTTGTCCAGATTTTGGATTTTTATCAACCTAATGGATAAGAAAAACCTTACAGGAATTAAAAACTTCAAAGAAATATGGTTGTTTCCTAAATCTCTCTCTAAAGTTAAGAAGAGATTGTGAAGTTCATGTGTCTGACCCCAAAATTGGAATCTGCTACATCTGTAGGTCTACTTCTATCAATGTGTTTAAGCTAGATTATAAATAACATTTTCCTGCTTCTTCATGTGTCTTATACTTTTTAAATTTTATGTTGTATATGAAAGAGTAAAGACCAAATCAAATAATATTTCCCCCAAATATGGTACAGTCTTTTCTGTCAGGAGGCTAAGTGGAGGAGATGATCTCTTTGATCTCACTAGGAGATAGGCTGGTTGGGGAATCAGTAGCAGCTTTGCTTACTTGAAGTTCACATCTCGTCCTATTGAGAGTGAAATCAGGTCCCCTCCTTCCAGCAGGGCTCTACTAGGGATTCACCAGTACAGTTGGCCTTCTGTACCTGAGAGTTCCATATCCAAGGATTCAAATAACCATTGACCAAAAATACTCTAAAAAATAATTATATGTATAAATATATGTATGTGTGTGTGTATACATATATACACACATATGTACACACATACACATATATAGTCTGTATTAAACATGTACAGACTTTTTGTCATTATTCCCTAACAATACAGTAATACAGTATAACAATTATTTAGGTAGCTTTTACATTGTATTAGGTATTTATAAGTAATCCAGAGATGATTTAAAATACACAGGACAGATACAGGTTATATGCAAATGCTACATCATATAGGAGACTTGAGCATTCTCTGGTTTTGGTATCAGAGCAGGAGTCCTGGAACTAGCCCCCGTGGTTACTGAGCGCCAATTGTAACGACAAGGCTAAGAGATCTCCCTCTGCTTTCCAACTTCTCATACTACTGAGGGACTGTTCTTGATCTTACAAGAGTTGAGCTGGGTGGCAGCTGGGTTTCTAATATAATTAATTTATCTTCTAGTTTGAAGAATTTGAGAGGTGATGCCAGATCCCTCCAGCCATCACTAATTCAGAAAAAGCAGGAGACTAGAGGGGCTTCTTTTCCATTTAGGGTTTGCGTTACTTTTTTGAGGTTGTTGTAACAGCTTGTCATAAACTTGGTTGCTTAAAACAACACAAATTTAATCATCCTGAAGATCAGAGGGTTGGCACAGATTTCACTAGGCTAAGATCAAAGTGTCAGCAGGGTGCATTCATTTCCAGAGGCTCTGAGAAAGGATCCATTTCCTCTTTTTTTCCAACTTCCAGAGCTGCATTCCTTGGCTCCTAGCCCCTTCCTCCATCCTGAGAGCCAGAAGTATCACCTGAGTCCATCTCACTGTTGCCATTTTCTTTCTTCTAATTCCTTCTTCTAATTTTAAGAACACCGATGGCTACATTGTATCAACTAAGAATATCTCCCCATTTGAAGGTCAATGGATTAACTGCCCTAATTCTATTCATAGCCTCATTCCTCTTTTTCATGTAACCTAGCATTTACAAGGTTCATGGATTTGGACTTTGAGGGTCATTATTCTACCTACCATAGATCTTTGCAAATTCCATCCCATCTTGCCAGCCCAACATTAAACATTCAGCAGGTTTCTTCATGTGGTGGAACAGTTCCTTTGATATGGCAGGCCCACTTCCTTACTCATTTCTCATGTTGAGGTCTCTGGAAAGCAGGCTAAGTCAGAGATGTGACCCAATGTGCAGGATGGTCACTAGAAGTGCCCTGAGGTCAGTACCTATAGAGGGAGAGGTGTTAGTGAGTTGGGCTGTCCTATCAAATTATCACAGACCAGGTAGCTTAAAACAACAGAAATCTATTCTATCATGGATCTGGAAGCCAGAAGTCCAAAGTAAAATTGCCGGTAGAGCTGAGTTCCCACCAAAGACTCTAGGAGACTCTCTCTGGGGCTTGCCTCTTTAAGTTTCTAGTAAATGTGACATTGCTTAGCCTGTGGCTGCTCACTTCAGCCTCTGCCTCCATCTTTACATATTTTTCTTGTCTTTTTTTCACTATACATGTTAATCCCCCATCAAGTCTGATTATTCCCACTTAGATAATCTAGGATAATTTCATCTAGAACCCTCAACTCAATTACATATATAAAGACTCTTTGACCACATAAGTTAATCTCACAGATTCTGAATATTAGACAATGGACATATTTTTTTCCCAATGGAAGAGAAGGGAA
The DNA here is from genome assembly GCA_004024805.1 of Geosciurus inauris. Lineage (NCBI taxonomy): Eukaryota > Metazoa > Chordata > Mammalia > Rodentia > Sciuridae > Geosciurus > Geosciurus inauris. Next base: position 29,911 of record PVHX01007963.1, read on the forward strand.
AGGCATCATTCAACCCAGTACAGGAAGGGAGAAGGCAGGTTTGGACACAGGGAGAATTTGAACTGCAATAAAGGCCCAACTGCCCCAGCAAGACACACAGAAAGCTCTGGAACTTAAATGACCCATCTGATTTCTAGAAATTCCCAGAACTTTCTACTCCTGATTCATAAAATGACAGGCTTCAATTCTGCAGCTGAAGCAATTCTGCATCTCAGTTCTGCAGCTGATAGCACTCCCACACTGAGTCAGCGGTCCTCCTTTGCAAGGGAATCTGGACATCACCTGTGCTGCTCAGTTTCACTTCTCCATATGCAGCCGAGGAACAAACTTGCCTCTCATTGTAGTTAAATTCACCAACTTCTGACCTGGCTTCTGTTGTTCTGGAGCCGTGTCCTCCCCATTGTTTTCAGTGGCCTAGTCCTATAATGGCTTTAGATCGGGCATGGTCAATAGAGAAGAGCCATACGGAGTCTTTTAGTGATGTCAGTGCTTCCCTGATGACCTCAGCAAATGTCACTTCTAGGTTTTCCCACTGAACAGGATCATCATTTGAGCTCTCTGGCCTTACACAGTACATCCAGTTCAGCATGCCCCTCCCAGTACTGAGTCCTTTAATCCCTTCCTCCACCATCTGCAATAGTAGTTCCAGCATTTTGTATCACTCAGCAGAGGCCAATACTTTGCCCATGCTCTCAGGAGCCATCCTATTAACCAGAGTAGTGTCCTTGCCAGACTGTAAAGCCCTGTATGTTAGGAGAATACAACTAAATCTTAAACTCTTCCTCATCCAATCTCTGGTTCTGGGCCCGCTTAATCAAACATGCTCAGATTTTAGTCCCACACTTGGTCTTTCAGTTCTCATGGTATCTGGGACTCGAAGCTCCTTTGTAGTGTAGGCGTTTCCTTCTTTTTTTAGGCCCTACACATGCCTGATTGAGACATCCTGTGACTTCTCCCCATTTTAGGCTTAGTTGCAAAGAAGGACATTGGCAGGGCCAGGGGTGAAGTGGTAGGTAAATCCCTAGGCACATTCCTCTCTCTCAATGGAGAGACTTTTGGATTGTCTTCAAGGGAAGGGGTGCACTGCGCTTGATAGAGAAGGATGAGATGGATACTGATGAAGATTCAGAACTTTCAGAAAAAAAATTACAAATTTAAGATTATCAGGGATTTTGACCTAGATATTCCTATCCCATGTATCAGTCTCTCATTCTTTCCCAGCCAGGGTCCCTGACCTTGGTGTTGCTGGTCTGTGTGGCCCAGAGTGTAGCCTTTGGAGCTCTACTCCTCTGACAATAAAGTCATGGGCCTCACCTTCTGCCTTTTCTGTTCTCCCATGTTAGGACGCTTTGCAGAGCCTGTTTGCTTTCTACCAAGAGGATACTCTGCTGCTCACACTGGTCTTTCAAGTGCCAGTTAATTGCTTTCTGTCTTTCCTTATCTTTTTCTAAAATGTCAAATGAGGTTAGCAATAGACATCTTTTTTCTACTTACCTATATCTTCCAAAGTTTGGCTGATGAGTTTCACCAGCTGCAGCCTTGCTTTCTATGCTGATTGTAATCAGCATTCATTACTAATGAAAGTTTTAATGGCTGGACTCTCACCTTATGCCACAGACTAACTGTGCACCACTTATCACCACTGACAAAGTCCTCACTGCCAGGCAGCCAGAGGACACCAAACCCTCACTTGAATATTCATTTTCTGGGATGCTGTATAGATAGTTAATAATATGGGCCTGTCCTTGAGTGTGACTTAGGAGAGGGGAGCTCATTAGTGAGGAATTTGGAGAAACTATGAGGAAGCACCCTCAAGGTTATTGTTCGGGGCCATCTGGCACACTAACGAGCTCTTGGTGCCTCAAAACTTTCAGCCTTTGATCCTGTGTGTTTTGGAACCTGGCCAGTTCCCACCTCACAGAGATTTTACAGCCTAAGGTCAGCTGCATAACGCTGGACTGCATGTTGGGAGGGGTTGCTGTGTCTCTTTAAGTCCTCCAAAGGAGAAAGAAATTCAAGAGAAGGATTTCAACTGGAGAGAGAAGAGAAGGATTTCAACTGGAGAGAGAGGAGAAGGATTCCAACTGGAAGGAAGAAGAAATTCCAACTGGAGAGAGAGAGGAGAAGGGGATCCAATTGGACCGGAGAAGAAGGGGATCCATCTGAGAAGAAATTTCAACCAAGGAAGAAAGAATCTGATGCTTTGAGTAAGAAGAAGGAACCTGATGATGAGAAGAAGAAAGCTGACTTGCAAGGTAGAAGGCAGACTCTCACCTGTGTGTTTTACCCCACTCTGGTGTTGCTGATTTTACCCAAGGCTGGGTGTTGAAGGTGGTGATGACGCTTTAAGTGGAAAAGAAGGACCCTCACCTGTGTTGTTTACCCTACCCTCGGTGTTGCTGATTTTGCTGATTTTACCCGAGGATAGGTGTTGAAGGTGTTGATGCTGTTGTGAGTAAAGAAGAAGGATCTTGAATGGTGCTTTGAGGAGAAAGAATCTGAAGGTGATGATGGTGCTTTGAGGAGGAAGACTCTTACCTATGTGTCTATGCCATTCTTGGTGTTGCTTATTTTACCCAAGGCTGGGTCTTGGAGGTAATGATGATGCTTTCAGTGTACTTGCAAACCCGTGTTGTGTTATCCGGTGTTGATTGGTGAGTGCTTATTGGGCTGAAGCCACTCTCTCTTTCTGTTCTTCTATATTATTGATTCATTATATACAATATTCAATATTGCAAAGTATAACTGTTGCTTGCTTTGTTATATTGTCTTATATTAAAGCTTATAAAACCCATCCTGTTGTGAGGCTGGTGATTCACCCCACGAATCTGCCTAGATAAATTAGTCTGAGCTCAGTAATTCTTGGTCATAGATCCAGACCAAGACAGATGCTTCTGGTATTAACTGTCCTAGATGGAGTTCTCCAGCCAGTGTCTCTAGTCAGGGTCTAAAAGGAGGTTTATTTAGGAATAAACATCTATGGGAGGAAGAGGAAAGAAGCAGATCCAGGCAAAAATAAGCCACCCTGCAATACAGAACCAATAGCCTCAGCCAACTTTACAAGAAGTTCTGGAATAAAATAGCCAGTCACAGTTTCTCCAAATTGGGCCAAAATGTCTCAGCAAGTCACTAGATAGGGGCCATCCCCAGAAGGACACAACTTTGGGTAAACTGGCATTTTGTAACTGAAGCAATCCTTGAAGGGATTAACAGTTAAAATCTCTCTCTCACCATGTTCCCAAAAGGCCCTTCTCTGAAGGGATTTTTGACTGTCACATCCATACTGCCAGACTATTCCCACATGTGGAAATGGCTGTGAGCCATTCCTCATCCAGAAAAGGCTTGCTCTGCTCTGCAATATATATCATTTAGACCATGTTGTGTCCACAGCTTTTCAATGTCACTAAAGAAAAGGAAGATTTTTTAGCTTATCTCATATGTTGTTGGATAGGAACAAAAATGTTTCATAACCTCAACAGTCTGATCAGTAGTGAAACCCCTCCAAACTTTGGATTCTTTTTTTAAAATTTTTAGTTGTACATGGACACAATACTTTTATTTTATTAATTTATTTTATGTGGTGCTGAGGACCGAGCCCAGTGCCTCACATGTACTAAGCAAATGCTCTATCACTGAGCTATAACCCCTGAACCAAACTTTGAATTCTTAAGTTCAGTTATCTTTCAGTTCCAAAAAGCATGATACTATAGAAGACCGGTCTCCTCTTTCCTCTTCCTTCCATCGATGTTGATTCAAGTGCAGTTTTGGAACACAGAGAAAAAGAGTATTCTTAGCTTGATTCACTTACCAAGCACATATTGTATTCAAAATTGAAACCATTTGACAAGAGCTGAAATTATGAATGTTCCAGAATTTCCCATTTGATTCTTCTTTATAACATCTAGTCTGTGCTAAAATTACAATCTTGTCATTTAATTGCTTGAGTGAATTAATCACAACTGTTTTAATATTCTTATCTGATAATTTTGATATGTAGATTTCCTGTCCAAATATTTTCCTGTCTTTTTTTCCTTTCTATTCCTCTTCTTTCCTTCTCTTTTCCTTCCTTCCCTCTTTCCTTCCTTCTGTTTTATTTTTTTGCATGCCAAGTTATTTTTTATTCTGTATCAGACATTTTATGTAATATACTGTCAAGAGAAATTGAGGTTTTCAATGATGATATCTTCCTCCAAATAGGATTTACTTTTGCTTTTGGTGAGCAGTTAGAAGAATATAGATCACCTTCATTTCAATACAGACTAAACTCGACTAAACTCATTTTATGCCCCCACCACCTTTTTGATTTTCTGAACGTTGGGCAATTTATGATTTGCTCTATTTGGAATATCTACCCTTTGGTGTTGCCAAATGAATGCTCCAGTTGTTCACCAGGTCTCTCCTTTCTTTGAATATCTGTCCTGTTGTTATATCCCAGCCCCATGGGACTTCCAGAAGTTCTGCTCAGCCTTGTTCTTCCTAAGTTTCAATTTTATTTTCAACTTCCTAGCCTTGCAGTTGCCTGTAATCCCAGCAGCTTGAGAAATTGATGCAGGAAGATTGATTACAAGTTCAAAGCCAGCTTCAGCAATGCAACAAGGCCCAAAGCAACTTAGAGAGGACCTATCTCGAGAATAAAAAATTTGAAAAGGGCTGGGAATGTGGCTCAGTGGTTAAGCACTCCTGGGTTCAATCTTTAGTAAAAAATAAAAATAAAAAATAAACAAAAAAAAAACCCTAGGTAACAAATAATTGTGCCAAATATCAGTCTCAGCAACCACTCTTCCCTCTTATGTGGAATCTTGCTTTTTCAGTCCTCATTGCCTTAGTAGCTCTTGAAGCCTTCAGATGGGGTGTGTGGGTGTGTGTGTATGTTCACCCCGTGCGCACACACGTGCATGCTTGCAGGCACATATGCATGTTACATTCTGCTCAGCTTTTCTACACATTCTCAGTAGGATGGTTGATCTAATACAAAATATTTCATCACTTCCAAAAGCACAATTCCAAGTCTTGTTTTATCAATTCATGTCTTCAGTATCTTCCTATATAGTAAAAAGCAGCTCTAAAGAATTTCCTTCTGTTCCTCACACTATATTTGTATTTAAGTTGTGCTCTGTTTATCTTTTGCATGGAAGATTTCTCACTGTACCTTATTTTTTCTGTGATATGTTTACAGGTTAATATCCTATTTCATTCCATCTTAATTATGCTTCCTTGGCCCTTCCCTGACATTTTCTTTGCTCTGATATAATCTGAGTGATTTCTGGACTTTCTTTCTTCTTTCTATATCCGGTCCCAGCTTGCTTGCTTTCTTCCAAGGCCAATTTGAAAGCGGAGAAGTTCATGTTCTCTCCGCTTTTTCAAAGTTGGAGAAGTTTCAAGGGGTAGAAAAGAGTGTAGAGGAGTTTTGTGCAAATGTTTCAGTTCTTCACTTATTCATTTATTAAACAAATTGTTTTCATTATCTAATATGCTCCATGCACTAATCTAAGCACTTGAGATACATAAGTGAACAAAACACAAAAATCTGTATCTTTGTGTCTGAGATCTTAATAGGAGAAGCAGACAATACACTATGCATTAAAACAGTAATTACCTTAGAAGATGAGTGCTGTGGATACATGAAAGAGAATAAAGATGGGAAATGCTCGAGATAGAGACACTGGCAGTTTCCATTTGAAACTGGGTAGACAGTGTAAATCTCATTCAGCAGGTGAAATTAAGGCAAAGAAGGAGCCATATGGACAAGGATTTGAAGAAGGAGCCATATGGACAAATGGAGAAAAAGTATTCTAGGCAGTAGAAATGGCTAGTTCAGAGGCCCTAAATCAGGAAATGCCAGATGAGTTCCAGGCATAGTATGGAGGCCACTGGGGTATGAATGCATCATCCAAAGAAGTGAATAGAAGGAGGAATGTAAAAAGGAAACAGATCAGATAGGACACTGAGGCCATTGTGAGAACTGTGATTTTTACCATGAATGAAACGGGAAGCCATTCTTCCTTCTTCTTGCTTTCCTGGTCTTTATACTGTGTTATCACACTCATACACAAAATCCACAGATCTTAACTCTATAGCTTAATGTGTATTTACCAACATTGTTTTAGTCAGCATTTTTGCCGCTGTGACTACAGGACCTAACCTGCACAATTATAGAGGAGGAAGAGTTTATTTGAGAGCTCACAGTGTCAGAGATCTTAGTTCATAGAAGGCTGGCTCCATTCCTCAGGGCTCAAGGTGAGGCTGACCATCATAGAGGGAGAGGGTGGCAGGGAAGCAGCTCCCATCAGGGTGATCAGAAAAACAGAGAGAGAGACTCCACCTTCCAGATACAAATACATATCCCAAAGCTATGCCCCAATTCCCACCTCCTCCAGCCACATCCTGCTACTTCAGTTACCACTAGGTTAATCCCTATCAGGGGATTAAATCACTGATTGGGTCAAGACTCTTAAAACTCGATCATTTCTCCTCTGAACTTCTTGCATGGTCTCACACGTGAGCTTTTGGGGGACACCTCACATCCAAACCATAATATATATAAACAAAAACATAGTTGTTGAAGGTCAGCAGCACCCCAGGAGCTTCCCATTGTCTCCCCAGGTCTATGTCCTCCCAGAAGAAACTACTGTTCTATCATGTTCAAAGACCAGGTTTTTTTTTTTTTCTTCCTATGTTTGAACTTTCTCATGTTGGATATCTACCCAGGAGTGGAAATGAAGCCTTTTTTTGTGTAGAGTAGTGATATTATCTGACTTAATTTTAAAAGGATCGTTTGGGGTATTCATTGAGCATAGATAAAAGTATCAAGGGTTAAATAGACGAACTAATAGGAGTCATTGTAATGACTCAGGAATTGAAGATGGCGTTCAGACCAGGTGATAGAATGAAAATAACAAGAGAGCTCTTTGTGAAGTCAAAGGAGAGCAAAGACAGAGATATCCAAACAGGTAGCTTCTCTCCAGTGTGGAGAACATTGGATAAAGTTCATAGGACTTTATTGATTTACCAGTGTGAATTTCACAGGTGAAGGATAGAGGTGTAATTAAGAGCTCAGCCTAATGTATTCCTAATGTAACTTTTATTTCTTTCTTTAAACATCAGGTTTTGAAGTCTGAATTCACTTAGGGTCCTTTACTTGTTTTATTATAAAAGGCATTGGGGGGGTAACTATTATTGCTTACTCTGTTACACATGGGGAGAACAGAAAAATATTTATATTTACTCCCTTAACCAGAACTCATTTTTAAAAGAAAGAACATTTTTACTAAGATGGCTATAATTTAAAAAGTCAGGTAACAAGTGTGGGCAAGGATGTGTGGACATTAAAATCCTCATACACAGCTATGGGGAATGTAAAGTGGTGCAGCTACTTTGGAAAACAGTCTGTTTCTCAAAAAGTCAAACATAGAATTACTAGTAGTTATACTTCTAGGTATATACCCAAGAAAGATGAAAACACATGCTCACACAAAAAAATCTTATACAGAAATGTTTACAACAATGTTGCTCATAATAGTGTAAAGGTATAAATACTCCAAATGTTCCATCTTCAGATGAATGGATAAATAAAATGTAATATATCCATGGCATGAAATATTAATCTGTCATAAAAGGGCTGACTTCATGTAACAAAGATGAATCTTGAAAAAAAGACTAAAGGAGCCAGGTGCAAAGGGTCACATACACTATTATTCCCTTTAAATGGAATATCCAGAAAAGGTACATTTCCAGAAACATTTCAGAAGTGGGTTAGTTATTGCTTTGGACTAAGGGAAGAGAGAATGGGAGGATATGTAGAAGATAGCTAAAGAGCAAAGTGTTTCTTCTTTTTGGGGGGGAAGGGGTGGTCACTGGGGATTGAACTCATGGGCACTCAACCACTAAGCCACATCCCTAGCCCTATTTTGTATTTATTTAGAGACAGGGTCTCATTGAATTGCTTAGCACCTCGCTTTTGCTGAGGCTAGCTTTGAACTTGCCATCCTCTTGTCTCAACCTCCCAAGCCGCTGGGAGTACAGGCTTGCACTACTGTGCTCAGCTGATTCTTCTTGAGGTGATGAAAATTTTCCCAAATTAATGGTGGCATTGGTTGCACAACTGTGTAACTATGCAAAAGAACAACTTATTTGTATAAAAACCATTGATTTGAATGAGTGTGGAGTATGTGAATTTTCTCAAACTTAACAGAAACTAAAAACTAACTTTATGACATTTTATGCAAAAAAATAAAAATACAAAATGGTCCATAATCAGCCCCTGTAATTCCTGATGACATTTTAAAAAATGAAATAATACATATATGTTTGCTGTAATCATATATGCTCACTCTGTTACATGTGATTAGAGCAAACAATAGAAAAAGGATGAAACAGTGAGAACTATGTATCCCCTTTACTCCCACAAAGTCCTTCAAAATAATTCTGGCTGAACATCCCTTATCCAAAATGGTTTGGACCAGAAGTGTTTCTGATTCTTTTTTTTTTTTCTTTTCTTTTCAGATTTTGGACTGTTTACACATACATAATGAAATATCTTGGGGATGGGACCCAAGTCTAAACAGAAAACTCTTCTATATTTTCTATACACCTTATACCTGTAGCCTAAAGGTAGGTTGATATAGTACTTTTAGCGTGTCTGAATTTTGACTGCAACGTGTCAAATGAGGTCAGGTGTAGAATTTTCCACTTGTGGCATCATGCTGGTACTCAAAAAGTTTTGAATTTTGGAGTATTTTGGACTTCAGACTTTTGGGTTAGGGATTCTTAACCTTTGCTATCAAGATTGAGTTCAGGTTCCTTTCAGAAAGCATTTTATAGATTTCCTGGCATACACCTAGTGCATATCATCTTTACTTTGACTTACACTAAGAATCACACTATTCACACTGCTCTGCAACTTGCACTTTCCACTTTGTGTTCTTTAAAGACTTTTTCATTGAGGCATGTATGCGGATGCTCCTTGACTTGCAGGGGGGTTCCATCCTGATAAATTCATCATAAATTGAAAATCTTTTAATTCAAAACTATAGTTAATGAACTAAGTACAAAACATTATAGCTTAGCCTCACCTACTTTAAACAGGCTCAAAATATTTACATTAGCTTGCAGTTCTGCAAAATTACCTAACACAAAGCCTATTTTATAACAAAGTGTTGACTCTCTCATGCAAATTATTGAATACCTGTATCCAAAAAATGCTGACAACACAATACACTGTAAAGTGTCATTCATTGTTTCCCCTCATTATCATGTGGCTGATTAGAAGCTGTGGCTGCTGTCCTGCATAGCAAGAGAATTATATTCCTGGATATCAGTGGGCATAGAAGAGATCCCCATTTAAAATACAATTCTATTGACTGTGTACTGTTTTTGCATCATTATATCAACCTAAATAACAAACAGATTCTCCAAAGAATATAAGTTTAATTGGGAATAACAGAAAACTGCAATGGGAATATGTATGCCACAGTAAATTAAGGATATATTTGGGGGAGGCAAAGGAAGACAAGTTTTTTTTTTTCTAATTAATTATACATGACAGGAGAGTGCATTTTGACACATCATACATAAATGGAGTATAACTTCTCATTCTTCTGGTTGTACATGTTGTCAAATCACACCAGTTGTGTAATCATTTATGCACATAGAATGTCCAAGTCATTCTACTATCCTTCCTATCCCCATACCCCTCACCTCCTTTCTCTCCCCTCTGCTGAATCCAGATTTCCTCTGTTCTTCCCTAGCCCCGATCCCTGTTGTGAATTCGCATCTGCATAGCAGAGAAAACATTAGGCCTTTGTTTCTTTGAGATTGGCTTTTTTTGCTTAGCATTATATTCTCCAGCTCCATCCATTTACCTGAAAATGCCATAATTTCATTCTTCTTTAAGGCTATGTAATATTCCATTGTGTATATATACCACAATTTCTTTATCCATTCATCTGTTGAAGGGCATCTAGGTTGGTTCCATAGATTAACTACTGTGGATTGATCTGCTATAAACATAAATGTGGCTGTGTCATTGTAGAATGCTGATTTGTCCTTGGGGTATAAATCAAGGAGTGGGATAGTTGGATCAAATGGTGGTTCCATTCCAGATTTTTTGAGGAATCTCCATACTGCTTTCCATAGTGGTTGCACCAATTTGCAGTCCCACCAGCAATGTATGAGTGTATCTTCCCCCCCCCATCCCCACCAACATTTATTGTTGCTTGTATTCTTGATAATTGCCATTTTGACTGAGTGAGATGAAATTTTAGAGTAGTTTTGATCTGCATTTCTCTAATTGCTAGAGATGTCAAACATTTTTTCATATATTTGTTGATTGATTGTATTTCTTCTTCTGTGAAGTGTCTGTTTAATTCCTCAGTCCTTTATTTATTGGGTTATTTGGTTTTTGGTGTTGAGTTTTTTGAGTTCTTTATATATTCTGGAGATTAATGCTGTATCTGAGGTGCATGTGGTAAAGATTTTCTCCCATTCTGTAGACTCTCTGTTCATGTTATTGATTGCTTCCTTTGGGGTGAAGAAGCTTTTCAGTTTGAATTCATCCTATTTATTGATTTTGATTTTACTTCTTTTACTCTAGGAGTCTTGTTAAGGAAGTCAGTTCCTTAGCCAACATGGTGAAGACCTGGACCTATTTTTTCTAAGATACAGGGACAAACCCACATAATACAGTTATCTCATACTAGACAAAGGTGCAAAAAAAACATTCATTGGATAAAAGATAGCCTCTTCAACAAATGGTGCTGGGAAAACTAGAAATCCATATGTAGCAGAATGAAATTAAACCCCTATTTCTCTCCCTGCACAAAACTCAACTCAAAGTGGATTAAAGACTTAGGCACTAGAACAGAGACCTGTGCCTTAAAGAAGAGAAAGACAAGGGTTGTTAAAGGTAAAATGAGGAGGATTACTTAAGTGGTTTAGAAACAAAGATCAGTAATAAGGATGGCATCAGTCCAAGTTTGGACAGACAGTTTTAAGAACTAATGTCCTTGTGGTAGTATTTTTGTGTAAGGTTGCAGTGGCATTTGTTAAGGTTGTGGTTCTTGTGATAGTGCATATTGTTAGACAAATGTGCACAAGATGCACTCCTTCATAGCACTCGGGTTTTATTTACTTATTTCTGACCCAAGTGACTCCATTTTGATTCTGATAGTTTGCACAATAAGAAAGTACAAAAACTGAAAATTAATCCTTTGCAAGTAAAGGATCATCCTTACATCTTTCTCGTGTTTTTTTTTTTATCCCCATTTTGCTTCCCATCCTCACTTTCTTCTATCCTTTCTTACTTCCTTCCCAGAAACAGAAGTTTGGGATTTTTTTTCCACACAGACTTTATAGAAAGCAAAGGAAAGAAAATAATTTTTAAGTGCATATCTTATTTTTAATCAACAGAAGGAATTCTACTAGAAAAATACCTGGGTCTATTCCTGTAATTTTTTCAGATTATATAAGCAATATCTTTTCATCACATGAAAATAATGCAGTGTGTGAGTGCTTAATTAATGAAGTCATACTGCTTACTTTGTGCCAGGCCTCGTTCTAGGTTCTTTACTGACTCATTCAATTAATTGTCATGAGAAGCCTGTGAGGTAAGAGTTGCAAATTCATCTCACCAACGAGGAAACTGAAGCACAAGGAGGTTAAGTAAATTGCATCATTAAAAGCGAGCCAGGGGCTGGGATTGTAGCTCAGCGGTAGAGCGCTTGCCTCGCATGCGTGAGGCCCTGGGTTCGATCCTCAGCACCACATACAAAGCAATAAAATAAAAACATTGTGTCCATCTACAACTAAAAAATATTTAAAAAAAAAAAAAAAAGCGAGCCAGACTGGACTTCACCTGTTTGGCTCTCGCACTTACTATACTCTGTGACCTGTTCTAGATCCAAATGATGCGAGAGGTACTAAGAAACCTAACCTCCTGCAGTAACCAACCACTAATGACCTTTTGATGAACATATTTTTGCGCATGTATGTATGAAGGAACACATATTTTATATAAGCAAAACAAATATACAAGTATATGTACATATATATAAAATACATAGATACAAAATACATATGTGTATACAATTTTGCATATACATATGTATATTGTGTATAAGTACATGTATTATACATACATGTACATATGTAAATGTATATCTGTGTATAATAAATATAAATCTATATACATAATATATGAATATGTATATATGTACATATGTATACAATATATGTACATAAAAACATATGTAAAAATATATGATACATGTATTGTATATATGCATATATAAAATATACATAAATATATACATACATTTATATATTATATGTACATTATATGTTATACTGTATTATATACATATATTTACATGTTTACATACATAAATATGTATAAGTATGTGTATATATCTATATATATTTTATACATACATAAAATCAAGAGCTATTTTTTGATCATTGGCTTGCACAAAAATAAGATTATATACACTCCTCTGCACTTGTATTTTTAGTTTAACAGCCTCATAAAATTCCTCCAAATCAATTAGTGCAGCTCTACTTGATTCTTTAATGACTACATGATATTCCTTGATCATCTAGACTTCAATTTATTTAATTGTTCCCCTATGAATCTTTTTTAAAAAAACTTTATTGTATTTATTTTTCTTATGTGGTTCTGAGAATCAAACCCAGTGCCTCACCCAGGCTAGAGGAGCACTCTACCACTAAGCCACCACCCCAGCCCTTCCCTACAGGTCGTTACTCACCTTGTTTCCAGGATTTTTGCTACTACAATTGTGCTGAAATAAATATCTAAGTACCTATTTCTTTTTGCATTAGTACTTTCATACTTAGGGATTTCCATGAATTATGTCATTCTTTTTTTCTAACAAATTTTGTCAGATTATTTTCACACAGAAAATTGAAGAATTCACATATTCATCAGCAGTGAATGAGCATCTTCTTTTCCTGAGAGTCTCACCAGCAGTGTGTGAAATTCATTTTTGATTTTTGCTGATATCATGGGTATGCACTAATAATTCATTTTACTTTAATTTTTACCCCCTAACTTCTAGGAAGCTTAAGGATCTTTTCTTGTCGTCACTGTTCTCCCAGGCCTTTCGGATTTGCCCTTCTATGACTTGCCTGTTTGTAACGCCACCATTTTTCTATTGCCATCTTTTTTTCTTTTTGGTTATAATATGTCATAGTTCTTTGTACATATTTTGATGCTGTCCATTGCAAAGTTTTTTCCAATCCATTATTTGTAGTCCACTTTTGTATCTCTTACATTTTACCTTTTAAAATATCCTTTTATAAAATCAAACAGGACTAATTTCTATAAGAGCTTATAGAAGTTTCTTGCCTTACCAACCTCCAACATGTACATATGGCCTCCTACATTTTCTTCTAAGATTTTATGGTTTTGTTTTACCTTGTTTACCTTAAAGTTTTTAATCCCTCTGAAATACGTGTTAGTGTAAGATGAGAGACAAATCAAATTCATTCTTTCCCAATGCATAGCCAAGTTTGCTACTATTATTTATTAAATAAACCATGGTTCCCTACTGAATTAAAATGTATTTTCCACATATTAAATTCCCACAGGCAGCAGAATCTACTCTGGGGCATCCTATTATATAAAGTTCCACTCCTCTTCTTGCATATTCCTATGATAATACTACGCTGCTTTTATTACAGAGACTTCACCTGTTTTAATAACTCATAGGTTTCTCTTTCTTGCAATTTTCTTTACTATTCTTGAACAATTATTCTTCCATATAAACTTAAGCTCACTTAATCCAATTTAAACTTGTGTACTAGATTTCTAATTTGGATTGCCTTCAATTTCTATACTAATGGGAAAATTCATATTTTCATGATATTAAATTTTCTCATTTAGGAATGTGGTACATCTTCCTGTCTAGTCCTGTTTTATCTTATGCCCTCATATGGAACTGACCACCATATGCCTTCATATGGAAGCCTGAAGGGTAGGCTTTCCAGGACACTTTCTCCTAAATCCACCCTGTAGTAGGAGAAAATCTTAGAGCATCTTTTGCATCTGCCATGAGATGCCCCTCACAGTGACTCTGATGTCATCCCACACTCTCTTGCTTCTTTTAAGACACTTCTATTCATTTTCAATTTCATTTTTTTTCTTTGGGAATGTCTTCCTTTCTGGCACCTGCTCCTAATCCTCAAAATTCACTGAAGTCTCTCCAGGTCCTCGTCGTATGGACAACACAATCCACTCCTCCACAGCTCCCTCTAGTGTGTTCTGCAAGACCTGCACTTGCTCACACATTCTACTTTCCCCTGTGATGGTTTCTTCACCATCCTAGCAGCTCTTTGTTGTAGTGAGCTACTAATAACCCAGACCCACAAAAAGCTCAGGCAATGGGGTGATTCTGACTGCAGACTTTCAGAGGAATCCCTCACTTTCACATTATTCTTGCTGCTGTTCCCCCGTGCTCTCATGTGAAATTCTTAATCCGGGTCTCACAGACCCTGTTTACTGAAATGCTATTGGAATCTTTCAGCTGTCATTCACTGATTCTGAGGCTTGAACATTTGTCCCTCAACCTTTCTAACACTAATTCATTTTCTGAATGTGTTTCTGTTGTCACCAACATTCACAATTTTGACTCTTTTCAAATTGCTTCAATTTTGGATATCTCGGTCACTTGAGAAGTGAATCAAGCTAAGCAAAGAATGCCTCTTTGTGCTCTCTTTGCGAAGGGAAGACTGGTCTTCTCTAGTGGCATGCTTTCTGAGACACACCTAGATGATGACCTAAATGATGCTTGAATCCAGACAAAAGGATAAGGATCCATGTTTGGATGGATCAAGGATCGATGGTCCCAATCTCTCCATGCTGCCAGATTCCACCCTACCCCAATGTTTGAATTTAAAAACTTTCAGTTCCACAATGATCCATCCGTGACATTCTGAAAGATTTTCTTTACATTTTTAATGTGTTGAATCTGTGGAATGTTGACCCACATAGATAGATGAAAATATTCACTAAGATGCAAGTAAATTTTCAAAGAAGGCATCTTTGTAAATGAAGAATGGTAGCCCTGCCAGTTCTAAGTCAACAACCACCCTATTAGGAGTCTATCTTAATTCTGGAATCATTGTCAGTTTTTCTCCTACCCACTATCATTTTCCCATCTTAGGGAGTATAGTATGCTGCTGTTTTTCATGGCTAAATTATTTTTCTGTTGAAAAAGTTCATGACTGTGGTACAACATTTATAATCTTATTGCAGTTACTTAGCTCCTTTCTGTCCCTAAAGGGACATTTTCTTGTCTCTAAAATAAGAATAAAAATAGCACTTATTTCATGAAGTTCTGTTAGGGGTTAAAATAGCTGATAAATGTTAAGCCCTAGGGATAGCACCATGGTTAGTACTATGCAAATGGTGGTTGTCGTGAGCCTGCTTGTTATTGTAGTTTGCTCCCACTCTTTCTTTTCAATGTAGAATTATTTTGTCAGCCTCCTAACCTAGGTTTTTGTTTCCCCTCTGTTGCTATACTCAGAACTTTTTTGTGGTCTTTCTGCATCTTTGTGGAATATAAAGGAAAGAAAGGTGAATCTGTTTGTTGAAGCTTAGAACATTCTTGTGGTCCTTATGAGGTCCTACCTATTCAGAAGAGCAGGCACCATAAAAGCCTAGCTTACAGGAGGAGACTTTTTCACCCAAAATTTATATAAGCTAAGACACATAATATCTTCTTCTCAAATCAGCTTCCTACCCTCACATTGCCACCAATAATCCACATCCCATGAGAAACTTTCAACTTTCATCTAGATTTTGGATTTTATGCAAGAGAAGAAGGCGATGGGTGGCATTTGATGCTCCTCTTCAGGAACAGCTCTCTGAATCTTCCTCCTGTGGGTTCCTGGCATCTTGTCCTGCAGCACCTGCTCTAAAGTGTTATGACAATTCCAGGCACATCAGAGTGTCCAATGTGCCTCTGAAACTGACAATCACATCAAAATAAAAGCAGCACAAAATAAACCAATCCACACTCCAAAACAGAAAAAGTATCCAAAATACAGTTTGCACTCTGTACAAAGGGATTCAAGTAGTCGTGGATCAAAAATATTTAGAAAAAAATTTGTATCTGGAGTGAACATGTCCAGGCTTTTTTCTTTATTGTTATTCCCTAAACAAGACAACACAACAACTATTATATACAATTTACATTACTTTAGTATTAGAATAATCTAGAGATGACTTAATGTATGTGGGAGGCTATGTGGGGGCTATCTCCAAGTATTATGACATTTTATAGCAGGGACTTGAGGGTCTTCAGATTTTGTTATCTACAGGGAGTCCTGAAACTATTAGATTTAAGTCCTACAGAGAGAGCGAGTAGTATGTATATTGTGGTTTAGACATGACATGTCCTCCAAAAGCTCATGTATGAGACAATGCAAGAAAGTTTAGAGGTAAAATGATTGGGTTATGAGAGTCTTAACCTCTTCAGTGCATTAATCCCCTGGTAGGAATTAATTGGTAACTGTAGGCAGTTAGGGTGTGACTGGAGGAGATGGGTCACTGGGACATGCCTTTGGGGTATATACTTTGTCCTTACTGAGCCGAGCAATCTCTCTCTCTCTCTGCTTCCTGGTGCCATGGCCCCAGCTGCTTTTCTCTGCCATGATGTTCTGCCTTATGTCAGGCCCTGAGGAATGGAGTCAGCCATCTATGGACTGAGACCTCTGAAACTCTGAGCCCCCAAATAATGTTTCCTTTTCTAAAATTGTTCTCATCGGGTCTTTTGATCACAGTGATGAGAAGAAGCTGGCTAAAACCATATAGTTGTATCACACTATATGTTAATAATTAATTCAGTTATGACTATACACACATAATTTAAACAACTGTTATTGAGCATATACTCCATGTGTGTCAGGAACCATGCTGGGCACTGGCAACATATTGGAGCAATTACAGGCACAGTTCTGTGGGGAGGGAGCTGAGACAGACTAGATTATGGAAGCCCCAGAAATTTTCTGAATAAGTACACTACGTGATAAATGCAAACATTCATACTTACGCAAATGTTCCAAGAAAAAACAATGTAATATAGAAAGCTGACCTAAGCTTGCAGGACATGGAATATTTGTCTGAAGAAAAGACATTTGATGTCTAAATTATGTCTGGTGTTATCTAGGGAAAGAAAAGGAAGAATATTCCATGTAGCTAGGTCAGGACATGAAAAGTTTCCATAATGGGAAAAAAAGATGGTCAGTTAAGAGATACATGAGACATTTAGAGGACAGGGACTACTGACAGAGGATTTGTGGAGGAACAGTTGTGTTTGGAAATTTGAGTTCTAGATTCCCAGGATCCAGTTGAACTTGGTTCAGATTACTTACTTGGTTATAAGTAGTCTGAAGTGCCTTTGAGACAAATCAAGAGACAATACTAAATAGATTATTGGATTTATGCATTTGGAGCTCAAAGGAAATGTCAAAGCCAAAGACAATAACTTCAGATATAAATAGCTTATATACAGCAGTTAAAACCAGTGATCTTGGATGCAGTTGCCTAGAAAGAAAGCGCATACTTGGAAAGAAAAAAGAAAAAACCTTAACAAGCTTCAAGTTTAATGTTTGAGTAGCAGATGAATCCACAAAGTAGTTAAGTGGGGCCAGAAGGTAAATGGGAAACCAAAAGCAAAGAAAGTGCTAAGTAAAATTTTAAGAGGCCTTTGATTTGGACTAGTGTCCGGCACTGGGCCCAACAGACGAAATCAATATAGAGTTCAAGCTGGGCGCAGTGGTGCACACCTGTAATCCCAGCACTTTGGGAGGCTGAGACAGGAGAATTGCAAGTTCAAAGCCAGCCTCAGCAAATGGCGAGGCACTAAGCAACTCAGTGAGACACTATCTCTAAATAAAACACAAAATAGGGCTTGGATGTGGCTCAGTGTCGAGTGCCCCTGAGTTTAATCTCCAGTACCAAAAGAAAAACAATATAGATATAGATATAGATATAGATATAGATATAGATATAGATATAGATATAGATATATGGAGAGAGAGAGAAAGTTCAATCACAATTTCTGAACTTTGGTTATTTGCGAGAGTCCCATTAACCAATTAACTAAGCATGAAGCAATTGACTGATTGTTTGACAAGGCTGTGGCCAATTAAGTTGTTTTCTATACCTCACTTCCATTTTTACTATAAATGCTGTTTGAGCAATTTTCAGACCCTTTTCTGGTTCTGAGAGTGGCTCAATTTGTGCATCATATTTTATTTTGTTTTGTTTTGTTTTGGAGGGAGTAAAATAAAGTTTACTAAGTTTAATTGGTTTAAGGAATTTTTCTTTTAACAGTTTTGGAGTAGTCAGCTGGATCCAAAGCAAACCTCCAGCAGTCCCCAGGAGCACGGAGTACCCAGAGGTAAGTTTCCCCTGAACCCCTATGTTCCCTGTTTTCTTGTGGGTACATTTCCCCCATCCTCTCTCTCTCTTTCTTTTTTGGATTCCAAAGATTCACAGATTAGTGTTTTGGGTTATCTGAGTTTGTTTCTGCAATTTTTATGGTCAAGACTGTGTTTGGAAGTCATGATAGAAACTGGATCAGGTCCTGTAGGGAAGTCTCAGGTGTCTTACCAGGTCAGACAAAGAAAAAAACAAAAATAAACAAACACAAACTGAGTTCTGTAGGTGGGTTTGGTTACTAGAAGATAGAGAATCTTGAGTTCATCTGGATCCTAGGACTCTAGAGCTTGAAATTCTAGAACTCCATCCAGGTTTGGTTATCTCTGACCATAGAGGCTTGGGTTGCTAGAAGAGCACATGCTCCCTCTTTGTAGTTTGTGGTGTCTCCTGGGTCCAACAGAAACTGTTGGTCCAGGGTCTATTTGAAATACCTGCCAATTTTATGTACAAAATTCTTAGAATCTGTATCTATTTTAGAGAAATGGGTATAACTTACCTGAAATATTTTATAATATTATAATTTCAGTGGCCATAATTAGGAACTTTTAATGTGAGTCAAATTGTGGGATACATTAGAGAGGATGTCTCATAAGCCCCCACAGAAACAGTGGGAAACAATGGGGTACATTTTTAAACTGGCACCAAGAGGCTCATAAAAGACTGATGGTGGGAGTTCCTTATAGAAGTTGGCTTAGGGGATTTGCTTCTTTAACCATGTTTGTCTTGGTTAAGATTTTAGGCTCAGAACAATACGGTATCATAATCCTGGAAGATGTGACTGACCTATTAGTTAATGGACCACACCTTGAAATCAGCAATTTAGTACAACCGGGCTGGGAAGCTGTTTTTTGTTATTGTGAGACCTATCTTCCTATTGTGTGAAGGTAACTCTATCTATGAAGGGAGTCTCCATTTATAGAGGATCTCACTGGACACTGGGAAGAAAGCAAAGACTGCCATTATCAGCTTTTACAAGTGGACAAGGCTGAAAGATTGGGGTCAATATAACAAGGCTTACTTGTGACCATTTGAACTAGGCTTTCTACTTGTCTTGGCAGATAATGATATTTAGACCTGAAATCTAATGGCAAGGAGAAATCTAGCTAAAAACCAGTCAGGGCCATAATTGGGCAGGTCAATAAGAGAAGAGAAAGTGTCCTTTCACTGAACACCCTTGCTGAAATGGTCAGGGTATAAAGAAAATATCTTCAGAGTGAGTAGTTTTTAGAGAGGAATGGACCAGTAATATAAAAGAGATAGTTGATAATGAGGTTTGCCTGGGTGTGGTGAAGTCCCCTCTCCTATGAGTTCATTTGCAGATCAATAACAAATTCTTTTGAAGCATGGCTTTCGCAGATGAGGGCACTTCAGAAAGCCCTGCTCTGTTTACCAATTGGTAATTAATATAAAAAAGCAATATATTTGGGGGATGTTATTTTCCTGAACTACTTCCATGGCTTATTTTGTTTAACAGGCAATTCAGTCATAATGAAAAATGAGTTAACCAGGTGAAAGGAAGTGGGGGGCAGTTCATGGATGAACTTGGCAGTAGTCTTTTTAAGTTTTGGAGTCATGTTGTGGTGAATTGGGTGGTAAGTATTTATGAAATGTCTGAGTCATTTTCAAGTAAGTTAAACTACTGAAACTTTTTACAGAGGATAAACGTGATTCTGACCACTGACCAAATGTGATTCAGTGAAAGATTTCCTAATTGCCTTTATTGATTGGAATCGGCTATTCAAAATTGTCTGAAAACAGCTGTTCACTGTTTTATTGAGAAAACGTGGATTGTCTTGACTAATTAGAAACACTAAGTAATGAATGACGAGTTGAGGTTGATAATCAACACCTGGCAGTTAACAGATATTTGAACATCTCTGTCTAATACATTTTATCAGGACCAGAGGCAAATGGCAAGCGAGGGAGATGTAGCCCCTTCCCTTGGGAATGTCATAGGAGAAATTGATGCATACACACAGTACAAGTAGTAAAAAAACAAATTAGTAATCATGTCAAGATGTCACGTACTGTGAACAAAGAGGACTGTCTAGTCACTAGTATTTTCAAATAGAAGAATGATTGGGTTGAGCTCCTCACATCAGTAGTTTTTGTTGACTTTAATACCAAAAAAGAGCTGGTCTCACGGTTTAATATTTGATAATTCTGGCCGTGGAACACCTTGTTTGTATGTGGTATAGAGAGCTTAGATGTGTTTGGATGTGCCAGTAGATATTAAAAACATTGTCTTAATAAGGAAATATGTTGCTAAAAATTATGAAACGTTGCTTATTTACAAAATGCTACCATACATAACAGCTCAAAATTGCCTAGTTTTCACTAGAAATTAAGGTTACTAGAAGTTAAATTCCAATAAATGATAATTAAAACTAGAAATAATAGCAATTACTTAGACAAGGAAAATTATGTTTTTGTTTAGTGAAGCTACAGAGCATGAGAGATGTGTTTTTTAAGGGGGAAAAAAGTATTTTTTTCTTTTGACCTAAAAGTAGAATGATTGGTTGTTCCAAAATGAGAGAGGAAAAGCATAGGACAAATAAGGGAATTGATAACCTTATAGAAGATTTGTGAAAGATGAATTTTATGTGTGATCAAACTGGATACATTAGAATGGAATTATTTATAAGAATTGAATGTTAATAAAAAATGTACAAAATTAGAACTTTGTTCCCTATGTTAAAACAAAATTTTCTTGGAGAATTGATCAGTTCTTAATAAGAAATAGAACTTTATTAGGTCTTTGGATTACTTAGGAAATCATATTCAATAGTCCTCATTAAAGAGCTAGGATTGGTCCTACGGCTGTGTGGCTTTCTGTATTTGCCTTTAGAGCCTTTTGATTATTCTGTTTGAATGATTTGTTCATGATGACCTGTAATCTCTTTATCAAGATATAAAGATATTTGATATTTGGGACAAACTTCCAAAACTTTGGGACAAACTTTGATATTTGGGACAAACTTCCAAAAATCAAATTCTAGATTGTCTTTTGACTTTGGACTAACTTTGAGACATTTCACAGAGGCCTTTAGAATGACTGAAAGAGAAAAATTAATTTGGCTTATTTGATAAATTGTATGGGAAGCATTGTTAAATAAATTATGCTAAATCTGAGTGGTATGATTCCCAAGTATTGCATGAAATTCATAGAAGTTTGATAATCCTGATAAAAAACTAACACCATAATTCCAGGTATTATGTATGCAACAGAAATAATCGAATTCACTTGTCAATTGTATTATTGTAATGGATTTTGAAGTGTTTAATCTTCAAAGAGATTCAAGGAAAAAATCTCAAAGTAGGTTTTTGATAATATTGATACCCTATCATAGGAATTGGTAAGAATTCCTAGAATGTGAATGGAAAGACTGATTGGTTCATAAGACTGTTGATCCAACATCAGGAGCAATAGGAATTGACTAGCAGGGAAATGTTTCAGCAGATTTTCATGCTGTATCAGCCAATGCTGAGATGGTTGGGATATGCAATTTGAATGATCTCTTTAAGACTGATTTACTGAAGTGCTATATACCTGAGTTGGATAAAGAAAACTGGTATATAAAAGGATGTAAATTCAACATTAAGCACAGGCTTAAGTCATGGAAGGCCTAATCAGCTACTTGTCATTCCCGAGTTTATTAAGTTTCCATTATTAAAAGTTCACTCCTTAACTCACTATGGAATGAATAAAATGATACAAATTTTGGAAAAACATTAGCTTGGTAACTGTTCTAAAATTGCTAAAATGGTTTGTGGCCAATTGGGTTTGTCAAATGAATAATCCAAGGAAAATAATCAAACTTCAAGTGTCACATTTCTGCTACTTGATGGGCCATTTGAATATTTACAAAGGGATTTTGTTTAATTGCTTCCTTTAATGGTATATGTATTGGAAATAATCTGTTCTCTAGTTATGTAGAAGCTCTCCATGTAAGAATACTGATGTTTTAATAGTAGTTTAAAAGGTTATGTTTGGGGGCTGAGGTTGTGGCTCAGTGGCAGCACGCTTGCCTCCTACATGTGAAGCACTGGGTTCGATCCTCAGCACCACATTAAAAAAAATAAGTAAAACAAAAATAAAGACACTGTGTCCATGTATAACTAAAAAATATTTTTTAAAAAAAAGGTTATGGGGGGTGGCAGATGTAGCTTATGGTAGGGTATATGATTAGCATGCATGAAGCCCTGGGTTTGCTTCTTCACTTTTTTGGACATCTCTAGAGACATCTCCAGCAACAAAAGTACATACTTTATTGGGCAAATTAGAAGGCACACATGGTGTTATGAACAAACACGTGGTATTGCCATTGTCTCTCTCATCCTTGACCCTCTTGAACCATTGAAAGGATAAAGAGCATTTAAATTGGCAAGATCAACTGCACTGCCTTGGCCAAAGTTACCATCATTAGTTTTAATAAATGGAATAGTTACAGAAAGGTCTATATTCTTAGTAATAGAACCTTTTATATCTCCTACTCTGCTAAATTATCATGTGACTAAATTCTGAAAAAGTTTAATGTACTGTGCCAAAGTATATTTTTACCAGGCAAAGGAATCTCTTCATGATCCATCAACTGATGATACCCAGACCTTTCACAATTTAGAAACTGAAGACTAAATGTTCTAGAAATGAAACTTTTTAAACTGCTCTTAAACTGTCTCAAAGACTACACCAAGTTATCACCACCTGCACTACAGTAAAGCTTCATTGTCTATCTTTCAACTTAAGAGGGCCCCATCAGACTCCTGGAACTATATGCCTGTTGGAGACACTAGGGCAACACTAAGTAGGGAAAAGCTTCCTTGGAGTAGATAACATCTCAGATATGGACAGCTCTTCCTAAGAACAGAACAAGACACTCCATCATAACCAGACTCTTATCTCTCATTCTTTGCCTATGCCTAACTCTTCTGTTTGCCATAACTAGAATTTCATAGTTGATGACTTTTGAAGATGAGTTGATGGAGTAGTAGATCTTTTATGCTAAGCTAGGATCTTTATATGACCTAAAGGATCTTTGGTCCATTCAGTGGATGACTTTAGGAATATCTTTGGCAGAGTAGTTTGTTTAAATGATATTAGAGGTCCTTTGGTCTAGACTCAAGTCAGTAGTTTTTACTGCCCACTTTAATTCAACCTAATTATGGGACTCTAGCTGATCAAGGAAGTGTCTGCAGTTAATACTTTGTTACAAGTACATTGGGTATTGCAGACTCAGTTGCAATATATTAATGGACAGGCTATTGAAATTGATAGACTCTTCATCTCACTTGCTCTCATCATTCACATTTGGTTGGTTTGGTTCGTGGGCTGGCTCAGGAGCATGTTCCAAATTCTTGCTATTATCATTTCAATAGTCATTAAGAGAAATCTCCCTGGTATACTATATTCTCTGAAAAAGACTCAAATTTCTGTGTGCAGTCATCTGTTGAAAGCTAAGTGCTCTCTCTCCAGCTAGAATGACAAGAACTTAAATGTATGATCATGCAGATAGTATAAGCTGTGGATTTATGCATATTAAGACCAGAAACCCAGGATAATAGTGACTGAGAGTAGGGCCATCACCCTAAATATCAGTCACATTGTCATGTAGATGAGAGTCTGACCAAAAGGGGGAAGTTTTTTTAAAAAATCGTAAAAGCCCATTTATTTGGACTAGACTCCTGCACTTTGTTCAACAGATCACACCAATATAGAGTTTAACCCCAGTAACTAAGCCCTGTAGCCAATTAAGTTGTAATTGACTGGTTGACTAAGTGGTAGCCAATTAAGTTGTTTTGTGTCACTTCCAATTTTCTATGAATGCTGTCTGATCATACTGTTGGCTGGAGTTCTCAGAACCTGCTCAGGTTCAGGGAACTATCAGATTTGTGGTTTGGTTTGGTTTTGCTTTACTCAAATAGACGCTACTAAATTCATTTGGTCTAAAGAACATTCATTTCAACAGGAAGAGTTATAAGAAGTTGGAGGCACATAATAACATACAAAAGCTGCTGAACTGTGTAGAAAGATAAGGTCTGAACAGCATCAGATGTATTTGAGAGATCACTGTCAACCTTATAAGAGCTACTTCAAAGGAGTAATGCAGGAAGTGGCAGGCAGTTTAGGACAATCGACCCTAAAATAGGTTGAAGAAAGGTGATTAAGAAAATGGAAATAGAAGTTAGACTTCTTTCAAGAAGTCTGGTTATGAAGGAAAAGTATGACGTGAGAAAACATGATTTGATATAGAGAGGTTCTGTTTTACCTTTTTAATTGTGAAAAGTTACAAATATGAAAGGTGATGTGTAAAACATATATGAGCATACGTGCATGTATTCATGTGTATATATGTGTAGATGTATAGTGTAGTCTAAAAATAAAATATGAATTCACACCAAGCTTTAGGAAAAGAACAATATTAGAACCTTAGAAGTCCATGTAGTCCCTCCCAGTGGCATCCTGATAAAGGGAGGATTTTTGTAAGATAGGAGATTCAATCATGTTTAAAAGGTGATTGGGAAGGGTCTAGTTGGGAAGGACTGGTTGAATATGCAAGAGAAGAAAGCACATTTGATAGTGAAATATTTTTTGAGTAGCATAAGCAAATAGACTCCAAGGCACAGCAGGTGTGGACCACATAAAGAGGAGGAGAGGGCTCTGAAGATGGGAAGATTAGGTAGGTTAGGAATGAGGAAACTGAAGGAGTTCCTGCTGAGAGCCTCATTTCTCAGTCAAGTAGGAAATCAGCTCATCGACTAAAAACAACAAAATTTCAAAGATTTAAAGTAGTCATCATTAACATGGGGAGTGAATTGCTCAGGAAACACAATTGGTCTATTTCAAGTTGTGCATGTATTAAGCCTTTTTATACATCTTTATGGGATAACTTATGATAGTTCAATGCATGTATACAATGGGTAATACTCAGGAATAAGCCTTTCCATCTTTTCAAAAATTAATCACTCTTATATTTGGGGATTTTGTACTGTCGTTTTGAAATATAGATTGTATTCTCTACTGTGCAAAAGAAAAGCCAGAACTAACTCTCCACTCCATGTTTTAGTACCCTTATTGAAGTTCTTTCTCTTCCCCTCTTACTACCCTTCCCACTCTCTAGTGACCATTATTTCATTTCATTCTTCTATGAGGTTGACTTATTACTTTCTACAAATGAGTAGGAACCCATAGGATTTATCTTTGGCATCTTTCATTTAACATAATGACCTCCAGTTCTGTCCATGTTACTTCATATGTTAGGATTTCATTCTTTTTATGGCTGAATAATATTCTATTGTGTATATATACCACATTTTCTTTACCCATCTGCTGAAAGGCATTTGAGTTGATTCTATATTTTAGCTCTTGTGAATAGTGTTGCAGTAAATAAGGGAGTGTAATGATTTCACCTCCTTTGTATATATAATCTGTAATGGAATTTCTGGATCATACAATTGTTCTATTTTTAGGTTTTGAAGAATCTCTGTACCATTTTCCATAATGGCTATACTAATTTACATTCAGTTCCCCTTCCTCCACATCCTTGCCAGCATTTGCTAATTTTTGTCTTTCTGATAATAGTTATTCTAATTGGGGTGAAATGCTATCTCAGTGTCAGGGTAAGCATTTTTTTCCATACTTGTTGGCTAATTGTATATCATCTTTAGAGAAGTGTCTAGATCTTTAGCCCATTTTTAATTGGATTTCTCTTCTTTTCTCTTTTGGTATCCAGTGTTTTGAGTTCTACACATATTCTAGATATCAATCCTTTATCAGATGAACAGTTTACAAATATTTTCTCCCATTCTGTAGGTTAGCTCTTCTGTCACTTATTTCCTGCATTGCGCAGAAACTTCTTAGTTTGATAAAATCCCATTTGTCTTTTTACTTTTGTTGCCTATGATTTTGGGGTCCTATCTAAAAACTGCCTTCCTTCAATAGTGTCTTAAATTGTTTCTCCTGTTTTCTTACAGTAATTTCATAGTTTGAGCTTTTACATTTTAGATATTCATTATATTTTGAGTTGACTTTTGTGTATAGTGAGAGGAAGGGATCTAATTTCTTTCTTCTGCATATGTTTATCCAGTTCTGCAGCACCATTTATTGAAGAAATGGTATTTTTTCTAATATGTTCTTGGTGCCTTTGGAAGAAATATCAGTTGGCTATAGAAACATAGACAAATTTCTGGCTGTTTCTTTGTCCGTATGTCTGGTTTTATGCCAGTACCTAACTGTTTTGGTATCTATAGCTTTAGAATGTTTTGCTTTTGTTACTAGGCCTTTTATGGTTGTAGATGAAATTTATATTTTTCTAATTCTGTAAAGAAAGCCATTTGTTGATGGAATTGCATTTAATCTATAGATTACTTTGGATAGTGTGGTCATTTTAACAATATTAATACTTCTAGTCCATGAACAAGGGATTTTTTTTTTCATCTCTTTGAGTCCTCTATAATTTCTTTCATCAGCATTTTATAATTTTCATTGTAGAGATGTTTTACTTCTTGGTTAAGTATATTCCTAAGTATTTCAATTATTTGTAACTATTGTAAATGGGATTGCTTTCTAAATTTATTTTCAACAAGTTAATGGTATATAAAATGCTACTTTTATGTTGGTTTTGCCACTTGCAATTATATTGAATTAATCTATAAGTTCTAATAGCTTTTTGATGAAGCATTTAGGATTGCTTATATATAAAAATTACATAACCTGTTGCATCCAACCCAC
>PVHX01007963.1:57198-87086 GCA_004024805.1 Geosciurus inauris
CCCAGACAACTCTGCAGAAGCAGCAAAGTTTATTGAGGAAATAGGCACACAGGCCAATCGATTGGGGTCAGCTCTCCTTTCCTTCAGAGAGTGACCCCAAAGTGAGGGTTTCAGAGGTTATTATAGGGTGGGCTAGCTACATGACTCAGGAAAACATGATTTGGCAGGTATTCAACCTATAGTTATTTACAGTTCAACCATGACAGTGCCTCCTATGTTCCCTTTCAGTTCCTGGAACTTTAGGTAACTGGCCAGGGGGTCTGGCAGCCTGTGGTTTTACACCCCCATCCGTGAGAAGCAAGCATAGCAAAGCATTAATCACAGAAGCACAAAGAGCAGGTCTGCAGATACATGCAGGCCTGAGCCAGAGTGACTCCATTTTGAGTTTGGATTTTACAAATCTACAAACATGGATAATTTCTGTTCAATTTGGATGTCCTTCATTTTTCTATTGCCAAATTGCTCTTGCTAAGACTTCCAAGTATTAACAGTATGGATCTAAGGCAGTAGAGTTTCTACTCTGTAGACTTATAGTGTCCCTGAAGGACACAGTACCTCACAGTTTAGGTGAAGACAAATAATTACAACCACCATTACAAACAATATACAGCATTAAATCAAATAGTTCCTGCTATGATGTCTACAGTTTTGTCACAATAAGCATAAATTATATGATCAGTTATTGCCTATAATAAAAAGAGTAAGTTTGAAAATAGTTTATAATTTTGAGTGGTGAACAGTAAGGGAACAGAAGTGATGTAGGATACAATGATTATGAGGGGGAAAAGAGAAGATAGAAGTAAAAATTGAAGAGTGAAAGAACAATAGAGGTTGTTAGCAGAAGAAAAGAGAAGGAAAATAAGTGAAAAAATATAAAGTAAAAAATTTTAAAGGTAAAAATATAAAAAGCTTATAAAACAAAATGAAATGTACTAATCAAACATTCTAGTTCTTAAAAATAAAAAAAGCTGCTCCATTAAAATAACTGGTTTCAAAAATTCTAGAAATGAGAAAAAAATATGAATATGTATAAATGTCCATGAAACATTAAGGTCACAATTAAGCAGAGAAAAGAAAAAAGGAAAAAATAATCTTGATGAAATGTTAAAGAATTATTTTTGTTGGAGTTCAAAAGATTCTCAGCTTCCCTTCTCAGCAGTTAGGTGGGGTTGTCCAGAGTATGATGCTTGCTCCACCCTCAGGGTGGGGTTGCTAGGGTGAGAAGTAATCCCATAGGTGGAACTCCTGGAGGCAGGGTTTAGGGTTAGGTAAGCTCCACGCTTTTCACTGAATGCCAGTTGGCCTGGAGATTTTAAATCAGTGCACCTCCAGGGCCCAGCAATTGCTGGTCCACCCTGGAAGACTGTACCCCAGGAATGTCCCCTGGGTTTCACTCATATGGTAGAGGAGCCAGTTCTTAGTCCAGTATATCACCTGCAGGCTCCACATTTCCTGGTCTCAGTTCAGTCTCCAAACTTAATCTCTCCCACCCCATCCTTTTAACTTCCCAAGCCAGGGTGTTTCTCCAAGCTGGTCCTGCAAGCAGCCAGATTGGAGGGGGAGGGAGAGCCAGTGGGTTTCCACAACCAATATTCCCCTGTATAAACGTTTCTCCATATTTGATTTTCTTCTGGTCACTTAGGCACACTGTGTTGTACAGTGTGGGTTTGCCAGGTCTGTATTTTGAGCCAAACTCAGGTTTGCCAGGAATTGGCTCCTTCAGCTGTTGGCCCCCATGCCATGGCTGCAAAATGGTTCTGTCCTCCACACATCAGGAGAGATGCAGTTTCTTTCCCGTACAAGGACATTGTGCAGCGCACCTTTCAGCTTTCAGTTGAGTCCGGCAGTGTCTTTTATCTCACTTCACTCCTCCTAAAAATGTGAGTTCCTTTAATTCCATTGTGCTTAAAGAGGGACCACTCTGGCTGATGTTTCAGGCTGCAGCAGTGGCTGTGGCACTGGATATTTCTTTATTATTTTATCCAACCTCCTGAGTCCCTAAAAATGTGTTGAGTGTCCAATATTATATTCCCATAAAATACTCCCCTGCACCTTTTTTGTTTGTTTGTTTGTTTTTCATTCACTTACCTTGCTGAGAAGCTGCCTATCTGCTTTCTTGGTTTCACATTACAGAGCAGCCAGGAAAGTGACATCCTCTATTCTACCATCTTTGCCCCCTCTGCCTGGATCTATAGATTTCTTTGTTGTACTTTTGTCTGGTTTTGGTGTGAGGAGAATGTTGGCCTCATGAAGATTTTGGCAGAGTTTCTTCCATTTCAATTTTTGGGAATAATTAAGAATCAATTAGTTATTTTGAAATAGTGGGATTTGTTTTTTAAGAATTCAACATGAATCCTGGCCATAAGATCCTAGACTTTATAGATGGGAGATTTTTAACTGCTCTACCAATCTCTACCAATTTCATTATTCATTATTGGTCTGTTTAGATTTTCTGTTACTTCTTGATTCAGTCTAATAGGTTGTATGTGTTCAAGAATTTACCCATATCTTCTAGGTTTTGCAGTTTTAAAGTATATAACTGTTCCAGTGGTTTCTGATGATCTTTTGCATTTATGTGGTATTGGTTATTATGCCATTTCATCTGATATTTCAGTCATTATTTTTTTCTTGGTTGATCTAGCTAGAGGTTTATCAATTTTGTTTATCCTTTTAACAAACCAAACTGTTTCACTGATTTATTTTTTGTTTTGGTTTTATGTTTGCTCTGTTTTAGTCAGCTTTTTTTGTCACAGCGACCAAAAGACAAAAGAACAATGTAGAGGAAGAAAAGTTTATTTTGGCTCATGATTTCAGAGGTTCAGTCCATAGTTGGCTGAATCCATAGCTCTGCACCCAAGGTAAGGCAGAGCATCAGAATGGAAGGGTGTGGCAGAGGAAAGCTCAGGGCACTGCAAGCAGGAAGCAGAGAGAGCTCTGTTCACCAGGGACAAAATATGACCACTGAAGGTACTCCCCAGTGACTTCTCCAAACACACCCTACCTGCCTATAGTTACCTCCCAGTTAATCTGTGTAAGTGAATTAATCCATTAAGTTATACCTCACTACTCATTTCACCTCTGAAAACTCTTGCATTGTCTCACACGTGAGCTCTTGGGGAATACTACATATCCAGAACATAAGATGCTGTGATCTTTATTTCCATCCACTAATCTTGGGTTTTCTTTGTTCTTTTCTAAATCTTTGAGGTGCATCGTTAGTGCTTGAGATCTTTCTATTTTTAATATACATATTTGTTGCTATAAATTTCTCAGTACTCCTTTTACTGTATCCCACAGATTTTGATATGTTGTCCTTTTAATTTTTTCTAGAAATTTTAATTTCTTCAGTAGCCTGTGGCCTACTAATAGCATGCTACTCAATTTTCATAATTCATATACTTGCCATTCTTCTTGTTGCCATGTAGTTTTATTCTGTTGTGTTCTGAGAAGATACATAATATGAGTTCAGTCTTTTACAACCTATTGGGTCTTAGTCTGTGACCTAATACATTCCCTATCCTGGAGAATGTTCCCTATGCTGATAAGAAGCATGTGTTCTTCATTGCTGCTGGATGAAATGTTCTATAAATGTGAGGCACTGTTGCTCTATAGTGTGGTTCAACTCAGATGTTTCTTTGGTTTTTCTGTCTGAATGATGTCTGTTGAAGAAAGTGGAATGTTGAGGTTTCCAACTATTGTGTTATAGTCTGTTTCTCCCTTTATATCTAAAAACATTTGCTTTATATATTTGTGTGGCCCTATGTTGGGTGCATATACATTTACAATTGTTATATGATCTTGATTACTTGAGCCATTTATCAATACCTAATGACCTTATTAGGCTTTTTATAGTTTTTGATTTAAAGCCTGCTTTATCTGATATTGTCACAGGAGAGCAGGGAATCAAAGCTCCAAATCTCAGTTCTTGTGTTCTGATGAAAGAAAATTTAAAGTCAGACACCAAAAGTCATGTGAAAGAATTTTATTATAAGTGAGGGTAAACTGGAAGCAAACAGACAGTAGGCTGAAAGCAGAGGAAGATTCAAGCAGAGAGCACTCTCAAGGGAGAGAGTGGGCCGCGTCTGAGCAGAAAATGACAAAGGAAACAGTGCTATGTCCAAATTTATTACTGGTGGATTTTTGCCTTGAACTGGACCACCTTCTGCACTCTTTGCCAATCAGGTGTTCAACTCCTCCTTCACATTCAGTGGTAGAGTTTTTGACCCTAGTTGGTCTTCTCCAGAACTGTCATCCTGGCCATCCTATTCAGGGAGGCTTTATCTACAGGTCAATCCTATGTTAATGTGGGTACTAGAGTCAGTGGCTGGTCAGAAGTAACATTAGCACACTTGCCTTAGTAAAGAAATCTCCCAAGGTATATGGAAGCATCTATGGCCATAAGTCCTAGCTTTTCCTTAACCTCAGTGAACTCTGTTAAGAGTTAATCTCATTGATTCTTCTTTCTTGGTGCATTTCCCTAATCAGCTCCATGATTGGCTTCTTTTGTTTGCTTACTCTCAACTATGTCCCGATGTTTTGTCTACAGGTTATCTGCTACAAATTGTTAGTCATTTGCCTTGGCAGTAACTTAAAGAAAACTTTAAGAGTAACTTAAACCTGTGACCGCACTATGTATTCCATTTCATTACTAATTACTACCTAACAAAATATGTATAGCTAGTCCTGGTCATGTCTAGTTTCCATTTGTATAATATATCTTTTTCCAACCCTTCACTTTTAGTCTGTTCCTTTACCAATGAAGTGAGTTTCAGGTAGGTGACATATATTTGGGTCTAATTTTTATCCATTTATCTCACCTGTCTTTTATTGGTAAATTTAATCTGTTTGTATTCAAGGTTATTATTGATACGTATGAATTTCTGCTGTCATTTGGTTAGTTGCATTCTGTTTTTGTGTAGTATTGTTCCCTTCCACCTCTTTGTTTTTATGATTTGGTAGTTCTCTTTCATGGTAAGGTTGAATTCTATTTCTTTTTATCTGTTTTTCTAGTGATTTTATATATTCATGTATTTTCATGATGGTAGTTTCTCTTGTAGGACTTACGTATTTCTTTTAGGTCTGGTCTGGGTGATGATTTTCCCCAGTTTTTGAGTAGCTCAGAAATTTTATTTTGCACTTATTTTTTGAAGAATAATTTTGCTGGGTAGAGTATTTTTGGTTGGCATGTTTCTTTCAGTATTTTGAGAACATAATCCTGTTTTCTCCTAGCATATAACATTTCTGCTTAGAAATCTTTAATTCTAAAGGATGTTACTTTGACACTTTTCTCTTTCTCTTTGTCTTATACTTTTTGACATTTTGTGAAGGTCTAGTTTGGTTGAATCTAGTTGGGGTCCTTTGAGTTTCTTGGATCAGATGTCCACATTTTTTTACTATTTGGGAGGTTTGGGGCTATTTTATTTTTTTAAAATATTTTTTAGTTGTCAACGTATCTTTATTTTATTTATTTATATGTAGTGCTGAGAATCAAACCCCGTGTCTCACACATGCTAGACATGCACTCTACCACTGAGCCACAACCCCGGCCCAGTTTTTGGCTATTTTAAGAAAGATTCTCAAAGCTTTTTCCTTTTCATCTTCTGGATTTCCTATAATGTGAAAATTTGTTTAAAGGTGTCCTATAAGTTTCATAGATTTTTATTTTTACATCTTTATTTTCTTTTTACTCTGATTAGGCTCAATTCAAAAGACCTGTTCTCAAGTTCAGAATTTTTTTCCTCTGCTTATTCTAGTCTGTTTTAGAAGCTCTCTATTGTATTCATTATTTCACTGACTGAAAATTTGAACTTCAAGATTTCCAATTGGTTCTTTATTTTCACTTTTTTGGTGAATTTATCATTCATATTCTAATATGAATGTTTTTTCATTTTTATCTGTACTGTCTTGCACCTCACTAGTTTTCTTAGGATCATTATTTTAAATTCTTTTCCAAGCATTTTATAAGTTTCCTTCAAATTAGAATCTCCTTCTGAAGAATTAATTTTTTTTTTCTGGAGGCATTGTTTCCTTTCATGTTTCTTGTGTGCATACTTTGATGCCTTGTATCTGGTGTAACATTTACTTCTTCCAATCTTATGAAGTAACTTTTATTTAGATGGAATATATAATGTCATTTGGATAGGGTTATTTGGGGTTTGATTACTGGGAAACTCAAAAACAGTCTGTTTAATTTCTTCATCTTTATCACTAATGTCTGAGTGCCTCAATAACCTAGACTGCAGCAGTTCATGCAGGGAGCTCAATCACTTTGCAATGGACATGGTTATCTCATACTCCCCAGAGTTGAGCCCTGGTGGCATTGTGGCTTGTACTATCAGCTGACACAATTTTAGTGGTCAGGATGTGGCGAGGACTGTCCCCATGTCCCTCTAGACAAGCATTGTTGATGCCAAAGTTTGTGGTATCAGCTGACATGTTTTCCGAGCTACAAGAATGTGAACGAGTCCTTCACCATACTCTCAGGATGAATGTAGAAGATTCCTGGGTCTGCAACACTAGCAAAAATAGTTCTAGAGCCACAGGATGAAATGAGAACTTCACCAAGTACAGTGGTATTAGCACAGGTGATGTTGGGGTCTGTGACATCAGTTACCATGGACTCAAGGTTTTGTAACAGAGAGATGACGTACTATAGATCCCAAAGGGTGCCTGTAGTTAGTGCTGGGACTAGTAGCACTGTTAGTCACTTTTATGAAGCCATGGGACTCAAATAATAACTTTTTCAGGGCCCAAGGGACAAGTACCAGTGTTACTAGGAATTTTGGCACAAGCAACTATGGTCTGAAGTCTAGGTACCCAGGAATATGTACAGGTGACATTCATACTGTTCTTATATCCAGGTTTCTAAAAGTGTGGGAGAATGGGGGATATGGCCCTACTTTTCACATGTCTGAGCATGGGTGGTGTTGGGAGCTCATGGCTTTGGTATTTGTGGAGCTGCAAGACATGGGAGTGAATATACCTAGGTCATGTGGAGCAAGCTCTGGTGGGGATAAATCTTGTGGCATTGGCAGCCACAGTCCTGGAGTTGCAGGATATGGGTGAGACTTTTTGCTGGTCCATAGGGACAAGCTTAAGTGATGTCATTTTTTTAAATGATCATCTGCAGTTCCAGGGTCATGAGCTAGGAATGAGACCTTCCCTAGTTCCTGCCAGGTAAACACAGATGCTATTGGGTAATTCTTGGAGCTGTGGGAAGTGGCTTGCATCTTTCCCAGCTCCTGATTGACAGATACAGTTGAAGCCAGGAATTTTTTTTTTTATATTTGTTTTCATTTTATTTTTTTATTACAGTTAGGGCATTTTACATTGATTTTTTTCCCCTGAAATTTCGTGGGGTAGGTTTAATAATCTATGATTTCCATTTACTATGAAAGCAGTGTAACAATGTTTAAGATATAGATCCAGACATCCTATTTCTGGAATTCTATTCAAAGGATACATGAAGCCAGGAATTTATACCAGTAGCTAGAGTTGTAAGGCTGTGGATCAGGGAAGAGACCTTCCCTAGTTCTTATGTGGCCAGTTCCTGCAGAGCAAGTGCAGGTGGTTGTGGCACGCATTGGAGACACTAGCAGATGTTCTGTTGTTGTAGGAAGTGATTTGGACCTTTCCCAGTTCCCTATGGACAGGAACAGGTAAATCTGAGACTTTGCAACAGTAACTATGGTCCCTAGGTTGTGGGAGGGGAAGGACACCTTCCTTATTTCCTGAGAGGCAAGTGTAGGTGGTAGTCGGGCTTGTAGCTACAATAGCTGTTTGTCCTGAAGCTTCAGGATGCTGAAAGGACTGTCTTCTGTCAGTGAAATGTGCATCAGTCCAAGGCTTCTTGTGGCACCAGGATGCTAGCTATGGGCCTCTAAGGCAAGATGGTGTGTAGAAGTGGCTGTTGTTGTAGATTGGGTTCTGGAGGTTGAGAGAAGCCCAAAGTGGTTTCGTTCTTGGGAGCAGAGCAGTCACTGTTAGACCACACAGGTCCCCAAACTGAATTTAAATATTATAGGACTATGGAGTTCTCCTGAAGTTAGGATTGCCATTCTGCTATGACTGGGGTTGATAGCACTTTCCCATCTATCTTTTCCTGGAAATGTTGTATCCTTATTTTGCTTTGTTCTGTCCTCTAGGTTGACTTTCTGACTCTCTGCTGTTTAGGGTTCTTGTTGGTTTCTGACTTTCAGAATTCTCCCTCCAATACTCGGTGAAATACAGTTTTTCCTTTTATTGCCCTCATTCTTGGTGGCAGAGTTGTAGTCAAGGCACTTCTATTCAACCATCTTGTCTTGCAACCCAATCATGTATTTTGAAAGCCATCAATCTGCTTGATTATGTCTTTCTGTAGTAGTATTTGGCTGTTTAAATGCAAGCACAAAAATTCTGTAGGGTTGTAGTTCTGCTAGACTTCTGAGGAAATACTGAAGATTTATGATAATAGAGACTATTAGAGTTTAAACAGGAATTTATACTGTAATAGAAAGATGAAAGAAAGTCATAAGACCTGGAGTTCCAGTGAGTATAAAGGGTGAACAGTCTTTGTCAAAAATTAATGATTTGGGAGGTAAAATAAGTTTGGATGTTGACAGATCTAAGCTGTGGTTTGGAATAATCGCCTGTCTCTAGTCTTGGACATCAATTTTCAGATGAGAGCAGCTCTGTCCTTCATTTCCTTCTACCCTGTGGGATGAACAGCTTCTGATTGATAGGTTGGGCAGAAGCTACTCATGAGGACCCAGTTCCCTCTTATCTCCTATGCTGCCTTGGGAAATGTGTTCTGATCTGCTCCTCTGACTTCCTCCTCATGAGGAAGCCTGTACCTGTTCAGCCAGTTAATTCTGCAGCCCATTATGAGGAAGCTTTTTGTTTGCACAGCTCAGTCACTGTCTGTAATAAATATTTCATTTCCATCTGTCTTTCACCTTCTCTTTTAATAGTTTTAGAACTTAGAGAAAAGGAATAGGACTATTTATTGCCCCTCTCGTATCCAATACCGTGACTTTAGAAGACAGTAGCTTAAGAAGAGGGAGAAGATTATGAGAGATGAAGTAATCTAAGAACAGAGAATCTGATGTGTTGGGTGGGTTGTCTCAGTAGGTGTTGAAGTCATCTAGGATGCAGAACTTGGGACCAGAAAAGATTAGAAACCAGGTTTCCAAATTCTTTATCCATAGAGATGACTGATCATGTGCTCAGGCCAGGGTGTGGTAAATTCAATGGTGTGAACCTCCAAGCAGCAGAGGTCTTTTCCTTTAAAAATTTTTAACTTTATTTTGGAAAAGGTTCTAATGTTTGGAATTGTAAATGGCAATATGGAGTAAAGAGGACACCAACTCCATGGTGTCCAAATCATGGAGCAAGACAGGGGGAGGGCATAGTGGAAGATTAACAGCCAGCAGAGCTTATGCCTTGGTACTGTGGGACAAACGCAGGGATTTGAGGCAGGGTTGATCTAGCCTAGTTTGAGTAGAAGTTTAGCACCCTCAGCCCTGAATGAAAAGGTTAAAGGACTCATTTCTGGCAATTTCAGTCCCTACCCATATCAATCAGGGTGTTAACCAACCTAAAAGTTTATAGTCTGTGTTCATTCAGTTTGTCCTAGAGGTTTCAAGCACAATGTGATGTGGGGAGAGGTCCCACAGCCTAGTGGAGGGAGGTGAGCTCTGTGTCTGGAAGCTCATGAACCAGGCTGTATCCACTCCTCCTCAACTCCCCACTGTAAAGCCCTGTTCCCCTCTGCAGCTATTCCCACCTATGTACCTACACACACCAGTTAAAAGGGCTTTTATTAAAATTAGAAACCAAAACAGATTTAAGATCATTATTCATCTTAGTGCCCATTTCTTTCTTTCTTTCTTTCTTTCTTTCTTTCTTTCTTTCTTTCTTTCTTTCTTTCTTTCTTTCTTTCTTTCTTTCATTTTTTAGTTGTAGATGGGCACAATGCCTTTATTTTTTTTGGTTATATGTGGGTGCTAAGGATCAAACCCAGTGCCTCATGCATGCTAGGCAAGTGTTCTACCACTAAGCCATAACCCCAGCCCCCCTATTTCTTTTTTATTTTATTTTATTTATTTATTCTACTTAGGTATATATGATAGCAGAATGCATTTTGATTTGTTGTACACAGATGGAGCACAACTTTTCATTTCTCTGGTTGTATGTGATGTAGAATCACAGCATACATGCGGTCATACATAAAGCTAGGGCTATGATGTGGGAGGAGGAGGGGGCAGGGGGACAGAAAAGATGGTGGAATATGATGGACATCATAGCCTTATTTCTTTTATGATGGGTCTTAGATAAGACTGCAGACCAACACAGCAGGTTTCTAGCATCAGGGCATCTAACTGACGTTTTAAAGTGAGCTGAGAAAAGCAGGCCAGTTGCAAGTTTGCAATCTTCTACCCCTCAAGGAACAAGAGTAGTGCCAGGTGTGTAAACAAACAGATGCATGCAAAGAAATAACATGATTTATCTACCAAATTCAATTTCCCGATATAAATTCCCATTCCTTCTCGGCAGTAAATAACTCGTTATTTATATTGTCTCTTGCAGCTACTCTAGTCACTCCTTTTAAAACTTCATCTCACTGAAGTATTACCTTAGGCATAGCTTCCTTGCCCACACTTTCTTAAGGTCTTCTGACCACCTACTGATTCCATTTGTATTTCCACAGGCTTTGGTGTTCCTATCTGGGAAGGAGAAAACGTTCCTCTTCCACAGGCTGGCACACTGCGGTGGTTATCTGGGAGAGTCACACATCACACACACCTCCTCATTTCATCAACATTTTCTTGGCCTTGGTACATATTGTAGTCAGCTTTGTGTTGCTGTGATGAAAAGATCTGACAAGAACAACTTGGAAAAGTTTATTTTGGCTCATGGTTTCAGAGGTTCAGTTCATGGTCAGCCAGTTTGATTGCTTTAGGCGTGAGATGAGGCAGAACATTAGAAGTGTGTGGCAGAGGAAAGCAGTTCAGTTTCTGACAGCCAGGAAGCAGAGAGCTCTGCTCATTAGGGACAACATACAAACCCCTATAAACACACCCACAGTGACCTACTTCTTCCATCAAACCCTACCTGATTACAGTTACCACCAGTTGATCCATATTAGTGGATTAATCCAACAGTTAGGTTATAGCCCTCATAATCTAATCATTTCACTTGAACACTCTTGCATTGTCTCACATGAGCTTTGGGGGGACATGTCATATCTAAATCTTAACAGTACTCACTCATAACTGTAGATCCTCCCAGCTCCCTCCTCCTGGATGTACCCAATGTTGACTTTCTATGTGGCAGGTATGATTTTTAGATGCCTAGGTGAGCCCTCCTCTGTCTTCATCACCAGGTGGTCTTAAGGAGTCGGGACTGCTTCCTCCCACACTCTGAAGGCATTCTGCCTGAGTAGCCTGGGCTGCCTGCACATCAGCTCTCTCAGCAAACTCCAGAGAGAAGCAAGCACCAGTCGTCTTCTACTGCCTTGAGACATACTGTCCAGAAGAACATTCTGGGGTGAAGATATGGGTGCAGTGATTAAGGAAGTGCTTTCAGGAAAAAAAAAAATAGTAAGGGAATGGGGAAAGAGGAAATAGAAGGCAAAGGGAAGAAGGCAAGCAAGTTTGGGGGCATATTCCTGAAGAGATAGCTGCAGCCTGCCTTCAGGAGAACTCTGGAGGGTAAAGAAGCCTCTGAGATATCTGGACCTGAGGTGGGGAAGGGGCAGGCAGACATCCTCCCAGCCTCCCATCCTTCCAAATTGGAGTGGGACACCAAACCCTGCTTTCCAGGGAGTCCTATGCTCCTACAGATAAGGCAGCTTCAAGAACCTGAGAAAACCCTTACAGGCATGGAGCTTTGGAGGCTAAAGATAAGTCAAGCAATCCCAGGGACCAGGCAGAGCCAGGGGTAGCATGTGTTCTTCCTCCCTCACCATCCTATTCCCTAGATTCGTCCTCTCCCAGCTCCTCCAAGTCTCCAGCAGGACCAGCAAGCAGTTCTTCCAGCCCGTCTGCCCCCTCCAGTCCATTTCGCTTCACCACTGGCTGGTTGTCATTGCCAACGCCAACGTGTTAGTCTTTGGTTTTGTGTGTGTGTGTGGACACCTTGGTACACACACACGTGCTTGTACAAAAGCGTCATTAGTCATGGGGAACAGGAAATCGTAAACTCGCCATTGTTCTCAAATTATCAGTTGTTCACATATTTCCACAAAGCAAGAATGTTCCCTTTTGCAAAGCACATCTACTGCTCCCCTTCTTCATCCAGGTGCCTGAAAGGGTAGCATTGGGCATCTGACAGTATAGGGAAACACATGTTCTGTCCCTCCTCACTTCTATTAGCAAAATGCACTTTGACTTCTCTTCTACACTTCCTGTGGGTATAATTTCAGCACATGGTTTTTGTCGGGGCAAAGGTACTGAGACAAGAAAAGCAGATTTGGGGTATC
The DNA here is from genome assembly GCA_004024805.1 of Geosciurus inauris. Lineage (NCBI taxonomy): Eukaryota > Metazoa > Chordata > Mammalia > Rodentia > Sciuridae > Geosciurus > Geosciurus inauris. The sequence continues at coordinate 69,659 of PVHX01007963.1, forward strand.
CTATGTCTGGTCCTTTGGTATACAACATGCATATGATTGAATATATGCATATATAAACATATATACACATATGATGTGTTTCAACTGACTAAAAAATTAGAGGGGTGAGGAGAGACTGGTATGTCTTAAAGGCAACTTTTCAAGAAATAAGCACGGAACTAGAGAGATTCAATAGGGAGCTGTCAGATGGTGTGTGGCAGGGATAATAACTCTCAAGCTTCTTTATTTATTGATAGAACAAATTCCATCACCCACTGCGATTGAAATCAGTTTTGAACATGAAATACTGAACACAGAAAAGGGTTAAATAGTTAGTAATCGAAGTCAATAGACACATGGAGGCGAGGAGGAGGAAGCAAATCCAAGAAATAGCACAAGCCATAAGAATCCAAGTAGTTAGTCTCACCATGGTTCCCTTATTGGCATTGGATACACACTTAGGATACTGATCCAGGGCCACCTGCTTACACCCAGCACTAATGAGCCAAAGGCTCTGAATGTCGCACACTGGAGCTCCAAGGCGTCTGTGGAATGTAGCTGCTTTTGGCAGTTCAATGTCCCTGTATGCTCTCCTGGCTGAGAAACAGATTAAAGGGGAAAACAAGCTGTGATAGCAAAACAGCATCCTCCCCACAGCCGCCTGCCTAAAGGTCTATCCGAAGCTCTGCTTGTTTCGAAGTCAGCATTCCATGGACTTAAAAGCATCTTACCATCCCAGTAATCTCATACCATCCCATCAGCTTCTGCAGCTATGCAGTGAGAAGTGGGGTTCCCTGACGTACCCTAGTCCTCAAAAGCTGGTTTTTGCTGGGACCAGGCACCAGTACATTATGATTTACAACCCACTATTCACCTTTCCTCCCTGTGGAGGGACTAAGGATCAATAACCCAATGGGGAATGTGCCAGTTGTATAAATAGATAAGCATAAAATTGTATAAACAATGCTCTCTGGATGGGAAACTTTTGCTTAATTAAATGAGTGATAGAATTTTGAAATATTTGACTCAAATGATTTTGTTGGATAGGCATATGCAACAGTTCCATGAAAACTATCTTCACATATAAAATACATTCTAAAAAATAACATTTCATGTATATTTTAAAAATATTTCCAATCATTTTTTATTAGAGCATTATAATTATACATAGCATTTGGGTTCATTTTGACAAACATACATGCAAGGAATTTGATTTCAGTGCCCTTCCCCCCACCCTGTTTTTCTGTCCTCCTTCCTCCCCGTCTTCTCTCTCCTCTCCTCCACTAAACTTCGTTTCTTCTACATATATAAAGGTGAAATACCCTGTGGTATCTTTATAAATGAATATAACATAATTTTGTTAAATTCATTCCATTTTTCTTCCTCTTCCTGCATCATAATATAAACAAAAACTTTCTTTATATTATTTATCTAAGCATTTGAAATAATGTAAGCAAAATAATTTTTCCAGGTACATATTCACTAATTGTAATCTATTAGCTACATCTGTTTCACTGTCACTAAACAAGCTTTTTAAATGATTTAACTTTTTTAAAAATGTCACTAATCCTTTTCAAATATGCATTTTATGGTTAGTTAGCTTAAAATTATTCCTGCTTTCACTTGACTCTTCTCTGTATACTGTAACATATTTGACTTGGGAAAATTCTTTATAGGTACTAACATGGCAGGCAAGTCCAGAAAAAATTCTGCTAAATGGAGGATATGCTTAACTGTTTTTAATTGAGATATATAAATGTTTCATGTTAAATATTTTCACAGATCTTGCTTGGGTTTCATCCAAAATATCTTTCTTAAATTTATTTTGAACTTTTATCTGTTCTTTTTAGATATACATGACAGTAGAGTATATTTTGACATACGTATGAATATAACTTAACTCTAATAAGGATCCCATTCTTTTTTTCTTCATGCTATTTGTTCTTTCATTTGGTTTACTACTATGTGTTAGTTATTTTTTCAATGTGTTGTAATTAGTTGTACATGACAGAAGAATGCACTTTGATATATCATACATAAATGGAGTATAAGTTCTCATTCTTATCATACATGATGTAGAATCACACTGGTCATTAATCATATATGTGCATATGGTAATAATGTTCAATTCATTCTACTGTCATTCCTACCCCATAACTCTCCCCTTTCTTCACTCCCCTCTGCCTAATCCAAAGTATCTCCATTTTTCCCTACCCCACCTTCTTGTGAGTTAGCATCGCATATCAGAGAAAAATATTCAGGCTTTGTTTTGTTGGGATTGGCTTATTTCACTTAGCATGATACTTTACTCCCTTCATTTACCCGCAAATGCAATAATTTCACTCTTCAAGACCGAGTAATATTCCATTGGGCATATATACCACAATTTCTTTATCCATCTGTTGAAGGGCATCTAGGTTGGTTCCATAGTTTGGCCATAGAGAGTTGAGCTGTTATAAAAGCTGATGTGGCTGTGTCACTGTAGTATGCTGATTAAGTCTTTTGGGTGTAAAGAGAGTGGGATAGCTGGGTCAAATGGTGGTTCCATTCCAGGTTTTCTGAGAAATCTCCATATTGCTTTCCAGATTGGTTGCATCAATTTTCAGTTCCACCAGCAACGTATGACTCTACCTCACCCCCCGCATCCTCGCCAACATTTATTCTTGCTTGTATTCTTGATAATTGCCATTCTGACTAGAGTGAGATGAAATAAGAGTAAGTTTTGATTTGCATTTCTCTAATTGCTAGAGATGTTGAGCATTGTTTCATATATTTGTTGATCAATTGTATTTCTTCTGTGAAGTGTCTGTTTGGTTCTTTTTTCCATATATTGATTGGGTTATTTTTTTGGCATTGAATGTTTTGAGTTCTTTATATATCCTGGAGATTAGTTCTCTATCTGATGTGTATGTGGTAAAGATTTTCTCCCATTCCGTAGGCTCTCTTCACGTTATTGTTTCCTTTGAGGAGAAGCTTTTTAGTTTGAATCCATTCCACTTATTGATTCTTGATTTTACTTTTGCTTTAGGAATCTTGTTAAGGAATACAGATCCTAGGCCAACATGGTGAAAATTTGGGCCTACTTTTCTTCTATTAAGTGCAGGGTCTCTGTTCTACTGCTTACTTAAGTCTTTGATCCACTTTGAGTTGAGTTTTGTGCAGGGTGAGAGATAAAGGTTTAGTTTCATTTTGCTGCATATGGATTTCCAGTTTTCCCAGCACCATTTGTTGAAGAGGCTATCTTTTCTCCAGTATATGTTTTTGGCACCTTTGTCTAGTATGAGAGAACTATTTATGTGGGTTTGTCTATGTCTTCTGTTTTGTACCATTGGTCTATATGTCTGTTTTGGTGCCAATACCATACTTTTTTTGTTTCTATGGCTCTGTGGTATAGTTTAAGGTCTGGTATTATTGTGATGCCTCCTGCTTCACTTTCCTTGTTAAGGATTGCTTTGGCTATTCTGGGTCTCTTATTTTTCCAAATGAATTTCATGACTGCTTTTTCTATTTCTATGAAGAATGTTGTTGGGATTTTAATAGGAATTGCATTAAATCTGTATAATGATTTTGATAGTATGGCCATTTTGACAATATTCTGCCTAAGAATGGGAGATCTTTCCATCTTCTAAGGTCTTCCTCAATTTCTTTCTTTGGTGTTCTATAGTTTTCATTATAGAGGTCTTTCACCTCATTTGTTAGATTGATTCCCAAGTATTTATATATTTTTTTAGACTATCGTGAATGGGGTAGTTTTCCTAATTTCTCTTGCAGTGGATTCATCACTGATGTCTACAAATGTGTTTAATTTATTGGTGTTGATTTTATAAAGTATCCCATTCTTGTAGTTGTACATGGAGTTTCACTGGTGGTATATTCATATATAAACATAGGAAAGCTATGTCCAAATCAGAACTTTTAAGTTGTGGCAAAATGCTGTAATGTAAAAAATGTTTTAACCATTTTTAATGGCAGAGTTTAGTGGCATTAAGTATGTTCACAGTGCTGTGTAACCATCACCATCTGTCCAAAGAACTTGTTTCTTCTTGCAAAACTATAACTCTGTGCATTAAACAGGAACTCCCTGTTCCTCTCTGTCCCCAACCTTTGGTTACCCTCATTCTACCTTCTATGTCTGAATCTGACTACTCTGGATATCTCTTACACATTAGCTGATACAGTATTTGTGCTTTTGTCACTGAGCTTATTTCTGTTAACAGAATGTCCTCAAAGTTTATTTAGTTTATCATGTATCAGAATTTTCTTCCTTTTAAGGCTAAAAAATATTTCATTGTATGTAGATACCACTTTTTGTTTATCCATTCATCCATCAGTGGACCCTTGGGTTGCTCCCATTTTCTGGCTATTGTGAATAATGTTGCAATGTACCTGGGTAAACAAATCTCTTTGAATCCCTGATGTTAATTCTTTGGGGTATACAGTGGAATTGATGGATCATATGGTATTTCTATTTTTAATTATTTTAGGATCTACCCTACTCTTTTCCACCACTTTACATTTCTGTCAGGAGTACACAAGTATTTTACTTTTCCATGTACTTAGCAATACCTTTTGTTTTCTGTGGTTGATGGTAGGTATCATAGTAGGTACAAAATGATATTCCACTGTGGTTTAGGTTTTCATTTCACCAATGATTAGTGATATTGTGCATGATTTTATGTACTTATTGGCTATTTGTATATCTTTGGAGAAATGCTTGTTAAAGTTCTTTGCCCAATTTTTAGTTAGGCTTTTATTGCTATTTGAATTATAGGAATTTCTTTTGTATATTTTAGATATTTCTAATCAGATATGATTTGTGAATATTTTGAGTTCTCTTTCACTGTTGTTTAAATTTGATGTAGCTTGATTTTTCCTTTGTTACCTGTCAAAATTTTTAATAAAATCAATAAATACAAATGGTCTCCTACTTAGCAATGGTTTCACATATGATTTTAGATTTTATGATGATGTAAAAGTAATACATATTCAGTATAATTGTACTTCAAATTTTGATCTCTTCACTAGCTAGTAATGTGTGGGAAAATATCCTCTGTGGTGATGGGCAGCATTAGTCATAGCTCTCAGTAAGCCTCATGATCACAAGGGAAACAACTCTCTACTGTGTAAGTGCAATTTTGACTTGTTATTTTCAACTTATGACTATTTACTGGGACATGATCTCACTGTAAGTCAAGGAACATCTGTAACGTATATCTGATTTTTTAAAATGAGAATAAATTCAGATGCTGCAAAATTAATAGATTCCATGTACAAATCAAGGTATTCAAAAGTGCAATTATAGAACTTTAAAATTAACTTTAAATCCTCTTTGATCTCACAAAATTTGTTCAGTTCCTCTATTGCTTTAGAATAGATGCATGTCAACATTCTCTTGTCTACAAGTGTTTTCCAGATGCATTTATTTTGGCAGAGGCTACTGGGGATTGAACTCAGGGGCACTTGACCACTGAGCCACATTCCCAGCCCTATTTTGTATTTTATTTAGAGATGAGATAAGGTCTCACTCAGTTGTTTAGTGCCTCGCTTTTGCTAAGGCTGGCTTTGAACTCTTGATTCTCCTGCCTCAGCCTCCTGGGTTGCTGGGATTACAGGCATGTGCCACCACGCCTGGCCCAACTGCATTTTTTTAAAAAACAGTTCAAATGCTGAAATACTGAGGACTACCTTTGTTGAAAATATTGAACCAAATGCAAATAAACTTAAGATTACTCAATTACACAAAGTCCCACTTGCAGGACACTTAATTTGGTATACAAAGCAATTCTTTAAAGGCTCAAACATTTCTAAACTACAATCAATTTGTGGCTACAAAGAGATCAAGACCTGCATTTTCCTTGGTCAGTGTTTAGTTTTCACTCTCAGCTTACACATAGAGTATAGTTAAATTGTACTGGTTTATAAAAAAAAAAAAAAAAAACTTGAAAAAATTGACAAATACAGCTACTATTTTCATGGCTGCATGTGTGAATGCAATTGTGAATTACGTGCTCTACAAGTTTCTTAATTTAGCAAGAACATTGTTTTTTTCTGATTCCGCCATATCAAAGTGTGTATTTATATTAGTCCAACAAAAACAATACCTTGCTGGGTGTGGTGACACACGCCTGTAATCCCAGTGGTTGGGGAGGCTGAGGCAGGAGGATTGAGAGTTCAAAGCCAGCCTCAGCAACTTAGTGAGACCCTGTCTCTGAATAAAATATAAAAAGGAGTGGGGATGTGGCTCAGTGGTTGAGTGATCCTGTATTTAATCCTCAGTACCAAAAAAATAAAAAATAAATAAACCTCCCTTTCTAAATTGAATTTCTCTCAAAAGCAGACACTTAGGCTGCCTGAGTGCATAAGTTTATTTGGAGTTTCAGGAGCCCATCAGGTGAGTTGAGAGGTGATATGGGTAAGGAAAGCCAGCACATAATGGGTTATTTCTATGTTAACTAACATGGTGGGCTTACATAGCCTTACAAATACCTCTGAAGGTCCCTGTGAAATGCATTCCCAGAATTATCCTGGGCAAGGAGCCAGGGAGCTGAGATATTTATATCCTGATTCTTTTTAATTAAGGGATGCCACTGAGGGTAGTGTCCCAAGCACTTCTAGCATTGTGTGGCAAAATGAGTTAGGGCATTTGTCTCTACTGACAAATATGCATGTAGTGGAGAACACAAAACTAAGTTTGGAACAGAACACTGACACCTTCTGCTTCCCTTTTTTATATTGAACTTATCAGGCTGGTCCAATCAGAAGATAGAACCAAACCAGTAACAAAAAGAAGTTTGATATACAGAGGTCGAAAAATGGTACCCATGGGCTAACCTCATGGCCTGCTTTTGTAAATAAAGCATCATTGTAACACAGACATGCCCATTTGTTGACATATTGTCTGTGCCTGCTTTGGGGTTACAATGGCAGAGGTGAGGAGCTGTGACAAGGTATATGCCCTATGGAGTTTAAAATATTTATGATTTGGCCCTTTACAGAAAATATATCTACTCATGATTTAATGGAATGAATTATTAAGCTATAATAGGAAAGTAGCTATGGAGACATAAAGAAAATTCTGAGAGGAGAGAAAATACATAAAGGAAGAACAAACTGGCAATAGGTTCATTCCCCAAGGGTAAGCTCATAATTATCGAAGATAGGGATGGTGAAGAAGTTGCTGAGTTGCCCAAACCACAGCTAGCTCAAATTTCTGGGCAATTTGGCTCCTCACACACAGAGGAGCCAAAGCTGGTGGGCAGAGTGGGTACAACAGTGAAGCCTGGTGCACATCATGTATCAGTTGGGAGGGCATAGAAGGAACTCTCTGGGTCAAAGGCAGGCCAAGCTGGTAGGGGCACACACACAGGGAGTCAGGCACCAGGAGTCAGGGCACTGCTTCAAGTACTTCTGTAACTAGGGGAAGAAACAGCTGCCCTCTGCAGGAACATATTGTGCCTATGTACGTGGCTTGTGCTGCAGTACCTGATTGTCTGGGTGTGATAAAGGTCAGGCAGCCACCTCACTAGGTGACCATCCCTGTGGGACCACACATGTGCAAATACTTGGGACTGAGAAGATAGCAGGACTCATTGATCATGGGCCACAGGCCCATGTTATCTGGAACTCCTGGTTCCACTGCCACTACCCGAGTTGAGGGATGCAGAAAGTACAAGGCAAATGTTAGAGAATGCCACACTTTGTAGTAACATTAGTTTTGGAAAAAATAATGAAAAAGTATATTCTCCAGAAGTAAATCACAGTAACACCAGGAAGGAAAATCCCTTCTTCTCTCTGTCCAGGGGTTTCTATTTACAAAGCTTAACATTGTGCCAGCTAACCAAGGAAAAATATACACACAGCCCAGATCCATCATCAGAGTAGGCAAAAGGGTAAATCTGGAATCAGATGCAGCAAACTGACAAGCAACACGTCTGAGTATCTTCTGGTTTCCCAATCACTGCTATCACCACAGTCCCATATCAACAGATATTTGTGAAAAGTTCATGTTCATCAACTTCCTGGAAAAAATGGAAATTCAGTACTTAATTTTTTCATTAAACATATACTTTAAAGTTTGTTACTGATGCCAATTTTAAGTAAATAAGTATTACTAAAGACAAAATAAATCCAGTGTAGCAAGACCACACAAACTTTCTTCTATGTGTTCTCCAGCAAGCTTACTCAGCCTTTATTTCCTAATCATTTCCCATTTACTTTTATTTGTCACCTGGGAGCTTTTGTTCATCATGTACCACAAAACATGGTCCAGGATGTAGCTTGCTGGTAGCTACACCAAGGGGCCATCATGGGCAGTAGCATCAAATATTTCCTTACCACCCCAGAAAGAAAGAGGAAATTGTTTCTAGCTGCTTACAATTGAGATCACTTTGTTTTTATCAGTGATACAATAATTAAAAAGATAAATGGATGTATAATAATTGGGAAAGAGTGACAGGTTATCTGTTTTCCCTTAACGTGAAAACAATGCTCAATGCACAGGAAAATCACCCATTCTTATATGAGATCAGGACAACAGACAGAAGTATAAAGTGTGCCTCTACCAAATCCATCCCAAGTTCTTTCAGTGTGACTACTAATACTACTCTAAAACAAATAGTCAACCCTCCATATACATTCTATATTGTGGATTCATCCAACCACAGATGAAAAATATCCAAATATAAATTGCATCTGTACTGAACAAAATTTTTGTTGCTATTCCCTAAACAATACAGTGTAACAATTTACAAAACATTTACATTGTGTTAGGTATTATAAGGTTTTTATAGATAATTAAAAGTATATAGGAGGCTGTACATAGGTTATATGCAAATTACCCATTTTATATAAGGGATGTGAGCATCCATGGATTTTAGTATCTGGGAGAGTTCCTGGAACCAACCCTTAATAGTTACTGAGGAACTGCATTTAGGACAGAGGGTAGACTGATTGTACATTAGCTAGGTCTTTCCCAGACGATTTGGGATGAATAGCTATCCTACCGATTCCACACCAGAAATGCTAGAAAGCTGAATTGAAGACTGTAGCTTACACCAGGATCACCAAGCAAGTCTTCTTCCGTCTTTCCTGCCTCTCTGAATTCAAACAGGCTGCAGAGGGAAGGGCAGGTCTACTTTCCTCACCAAGGCATGGTGGGACACAAAGGCAGAACAGACTTGGAGCAGGGCTCAGTGCAGTGGCCTGACCCAGTAGTGAAACATGGCCCAAATAGTGCCTGATTCAGACGGATCAGATCAGCCACTCCTCCTCTCATGGAGATGGGTAAGTGGAAGGATGGAGAGAGATCCATCAAAGGACAGAATACTCTCGACTCTGCACCCTACTCCTGCCCCATTTAGCCATGTCAGATCCTCTGGGCAACATCTACTTAACCCTCCTCCTTCAGTATCTGCATCTTTTTTACCCACACCTAATTCCAGTGTCCTCTCTCTCCTTTCTCTAAAACATTCCTAGACTCAAATCCATTCTTTCCAGTCAGTGTTCCAGTTTCATTTTCTCCAGCTTGAACTCCTACAACAGTCTGCTTGCTTGTTTTTGCCTTCTCACCGAAGATACCCTTCTACAGATGTGTGAAGTCTGCTCCCTCTAATATCCTTTCATTGATAATGGGATGAAGTTCAAATTCCTTGCCCTGGAAGGCAATGATTTCTGCAATCAGTTGTGCATCCATGTTATCTGGCAAAGTGTTGAAGACCAACAGAGAATGGTCTTCATCTCAGCTGCATTGAATCTATGGTAGTGAGATTCAGGAATCTGTAGGGTGCTGTCCATTCAAGCGCCCTTCACACTGTGGCCCCATCTCACTTTGCCTCTCCTTGCATCCCATCATATCTTATATATAGAGTATATATATATAGACTACTTTCCATTTTCCTACCATGACACATACTCTCATGCAGAGTAGTTTTTTAATATTATCTTCTCTAGAATAATTTTTCCCGCCCACCCCATCTTTATGCTTCCAGATGCTTCAGCATCTAGCCCCAATTACATTCACTCTGTGGGGTCCTTATGTGTCCACTGTGAAGTGGCCTCTCCTCAGTGTCTTACAGAACTCATACTTAATAGAACTCCTATTTTTCTTGGAGTTTCAAAAGTCACAGTAAATAACCTTTCTTGTCTAGTCCTAAAAACATAAGAGATATCATATGGAGATAAAAGTATCAGCTCTAATACTGATAGACTGAAGCTTGGAAGGTGAAACTTAAATGTTTAGTCATTGTGGCTTACTACCATGATTTTATCTTAAACTGCTTATGTGTAGAACCTTTCCTATTGTGTTTCCTGATAGTGTCAGAGAGCTTAAGAGTAGGCATGGGGTAGGAGGAGAGAGGAGCAAAGTAAGTCCTTTTGCCTTTTCCAATTTCTTCATCAGATGAATTCAATCTGGTGACCAGTGAAAAGCATAAAAAAAAAGAGGGGTGGAGGAAGCATAGTATTGTCCAATGGAAACATATGAATTCAGGAATAAAATATACCCCTCTAATGTTTTTATATGATCATCTCTCATTGTGCTCCCTAAGCTCTTAGAATCCCAAAAGCATTTGTTTTCTTTTGCATTTCCTCTGTCTGGTATTAAGTTCAATAAATATTAAATGAATGTTTAATCCTGAATTGCTATTCAACACAATAAATTTTCAAGATAGTGATAGCTCAAATTTCTAAATTGAACAGCCACTAGTAGCTTTTCATTTCCAGCAGGCTCTCTAACATAATTACTTGGTTTATCAGTTATGTGTGGACATTGTCTACAAGTGTTATTTGTTGTACAATTTTCTCAAATAGATGAGTCTTCTATTTTTAGTTTTCTTAGTTTAAATGCAAACAAGGCAAAAGCCAGCATCCTATGTCTTAAGCCGCTGTGAACACAGCTTAAGAATGATGTCTAAATATTTGCTGGCTTCTTTAAAAGAAAATGACCTTGCAAGGCATCACATAGATTGTCTGGAACCAGATGAGAAGCATATGATTCTTATTTCCAGAATCCTGCACATATGAAAGGGATTGGTAAATGACAGCAGAAAACTATCCTTCTAGAAATCTGGTAGAGGGAAATTGTCAAGTTCTCTCTGCCTTACCTAGTCAAGTTGTGGAACAGTTTGAAAATCAGTAAAGGTGGGAGAGGCTGGGACTCCAAGAACGAAATGGGAAAATAAAGGCATTGAAATCAAAGATCCTTGGAGTGGGACAAGGGCAAGTCACTTACATCCTAGAACCATAGTTTCTTCCTATGAGAAGGGGAGTTAATATCACTTCTGCAGAGTCAACCATGATTATCAAGTAAGGCCAGCTGTGTTGTACCTGGGCAAGCAGGCACCAGTCACCGTCATTTGTACATCAGGCTAATGGCACACTAGTGTCACAGAGCAGTAATCCTACTTCTGTCATCTCTTCTGGATACAAGACGGGAAGCATTTTCTGAGCAATTTCATTTTTCCGAAACTCCTCCTGAGGCATTGCCCATATGTTCTATGGTTGATTTTTTTTTTCTTTTGTGAAAACGTAAACAGACATTTGGGCACTTTTACCACATTACCATTGCTGTACTATTTACCTTTTTTACTTGAGCACAAGCTGTGAGTTTCAATGCTCATCTGGTCTACTTGGCTAAGAAGATGACATTTATACACTTAGAAGTGGTGACATTTAAATCTTAGCAGTAACTGTTGGAATACTTCCAGGTTAATCTTGGAAAATTGATTTAAATCCAATTTTTTATCCCCCAAAAGAAACCATAAGAAACATTTAACAATGGCTACCTTTGGAGAGAAACCTGGAAGAAGAGGAGATATGACAGGCAGCCTGTACAATGGTTCCAGTGGTCCCAATGACCCCAAGTTTGGTTTCACACCATTGTGAAATCCTTTCCTCTTTGACTTGCCTTTAATGAGTTCAACTCAGCAGATGTAATGGATGTCGCTTCCAAGACTGGGTTGTAGAAGGACTGTGGCTTCCATGTTGGGTGTTTTCTGTTGCTCTCTCTCTCATCTCACTAGAGGGAAGCTGGTTGCCATGTTGTGATCTACCTGATGCAAAGGCCCACACGGCACGGAACTCAGGCCCTCAGTCTGTTGTCTGTGATGAACTGAATCCCACCAACAACCAAGTGAATGAGCTTGAAAGAAGATTCTTCCACAGCTGATATTTGGATGAGACTGCAGACCCTCTCAATAGCTTGACCACAGCCTCATGAAGGTCCTTGAGGAAAACACAACAGAGAGCAGTGCCTAGACTTCTGACCCACAGGAACTGTGACTTAAAAATGCTTTGTTATGCCAAGGTGCTAAGTTTTTGGGGTGATTTTGTTAAATGGCAATAGATACCTAATACAGGAAGAGATGAAAAAGTGATAAAAAGCAGCTTTTACCTTTTATTCCTGCTATGCTACATGAATTTTAAATTTTTGTATATGTATTGTATTTACCCTTTAAAATACTGTCAACAGATGTTATTTAGGCTGGTAGATTATAGCAAATATTGCAAATTGGCTCACTTAGCAGAAATCCCAAGTTTCTATTCTATTTTCCTCTTATACTTTTAAAGCTACAAAACTTTAAAAACCTACATTTCTCAGACACTCTTGTAGCTGGGAACACATGTGACCTAGTTTTCACCAAGCAAACATACTGCATGTAGACTTTACAAAGAAATTAGCAATTTGAGATGATGGCATATTCTGGCAAATCTGCAGTTGGAGATGTCTGTTATGTTGCAGTTAGCTGTGGCAGAGGTTCTGTGGTCTAAGTGTAGATTTGATTCTAGTTCTCAGCATCAAAAGTGCCAAGTGATAGAGTGAGGTGGCTGTGGAGTTTCCATAGGAACAACTCCATAGAGTTAGCTGGGCATTATTATTCCTGGATGGCTGGGTAACTTCCAAGATAAGAATTTAACTCAATGCTTCTCCTCATCCTTCTCTCATACTTCCCAAATTTTAAGCTAAATTATATTAAACTTTCCTTTTGGTGTCTTCAAAACATAAGGCTTTACTTGCAGGATCAGGGAGTTGCAGGTATCTGCTGCTTTCCATTGTGTAGACCCAACTTCTATAAGTGGTCTACTTGGTGGCTGGCCAAGCTGCTTTATATTAGGTTGTTAACAGATAAAAACATGCCAGGATAAAGTTACCAGACTATCTAGTTTCATTTCCAATCTATCAATTATCTGAAGATTTGGGCCTAGGAGGGCTTCTTCCTAAGGTACATAAAACTTAGAGCACCCTATATAAGGGATTCACAATGAAGACCAAGACATGGATAGTTTGATGTTCCTCCCTGAAGTAGAAGACAGCAAATGAAATAGAAACATATACTTAAAAATACTTTCAGAAAAAAAAATCTTTCCCTAAAATTAAGGAAAGCAATTATCAGATCTAAAAACATTTACAATGATTAGTGCCATGACATGCAATTGGCTCTCCATATCTGGAGGATTTGAACATCCACAGATTTTGGTTTCCTTGGAGTGTTCTGAAACCAATACCCTGTATCCCTTATAAGGATGAATGTATTCTGGTGAATTTGCTGAACCACAGGTTAAAGATGGAGTCTTATAAATAAATTACTAAACTTAAAAACTGTGGGTGGGGTCTAGGATGTAGCTCAGTGGTAGAGTACTTGCCTAACATGCACAAGGCCCTGGGTTTGATTCCCAGCCCCACAGAAACAAAAATTGAGGGTGAACTCAGGCATCTTCTAAGTAGCATTGTATACTAAGTAAGGGAACAACTTTCAGAGCAATGATATTCAAACATGGTCTGCAGACTGGCAGCTTTAGCATCACCAGGATCTTGTTAGAACTCCAAATTCTGGAACCTTATCCCTGACATTTCAGTTCTCTGCAGGTGTCCAGAAATCAGTCCTTTAATAAGCCTTCCAGGTGGTTGAGGCAGGCTATGCTTTGAGAAGTACTGCTTCAGAGTTTTGTGAAATAAACACTGCAGCTCATGAATTTTCTGCATGCTAAATTGCCATTTGCATGTAAAAGTAACAGACAACCGTCTCTTATCTGTATAAACTCAGGAAATATTTCTCTTGAGTATTTGAAAAAGGGGAAATCGAATGAAGGGATTCAGTTTCACAGTTGATATAAGAGCTAAGATAAACAATGAAACATTTCAAGTTTAGCAATAGTCAGTCCTTGGGCTGGCGCAACAAGGGGGTCCAGGGCCCAGAATTCCCTGAAACTGGAAACCTGACAGACTTATGCAATGAAATAGAGCGATTACTGAAGACTCATGGAAGATGATATCTGAGATGGACAAGAGGAAGAACAACTCTGGTTTGCCCTTCCTCCATCCTTTCAATTTGTCAAAGGATGTTGGCCAACCCAATCTGAAAGGGAAGGAGAGGGGAGGGATTTTTTTTCTCAAGAACCTGAGAAAACCTCTTGCACAGAAGATACCCTCTGTGGTTCAGAGCAGGGGAAGGTTGAGGCATGACTCAGAGAGTGAGTAGGTCCAGGACAGGTACAAAGTGTTCATGCAATCTACTGAATGATAAATCAAAACAAAGCCTGGCAGCAGGACCCTCTTCATGGACCTAAATGCAGTTTATGGGGCCTTGTGCTTAAAAGGGCCCCATATGGTTTAATTCTTTGCTATTGTCATCTGAAAACTCTTGATGATAATTGAGCAAAGATACCACATTTTAAACTGAGCCTTATAAGTTGTGAGCTGACCCTGACTGATAGCAAACATCATTTAAACATAATCATGCTCATAATAAGAGTTTAGATGTTATGTTTATTTATAGAAGAGCTACATAATGTTAAAAATAACCATAATAGATTTAAATAAAAATAGCATATCCCAACAAAAACTTGGAACTTACAGCAGAAAGAAGTCAGGAACTCATATTCCTTAGACTTAAATAGATTTTGTTTTGCTTAGGAAGCCAAACAAGGTTGGTTTAAAACGTTCATCTTTAAGTATGTTAAAGTTGAAATGAGATTAGCCTGAACTTTCAAATTACCAAAGAGAGAAGAACAAGATGACCTCAAAGAAAATACAGGTCACATAAGTAAAGACAGAAAATTTAAAAAGTACACTTACACAAAATGAGTGAAGCTGTCTATATAATAACACATAAAAATGGTGTTTGCACATGTATGCAATCACAAAATTAAGCTCTGTGAATTAATGTCTATGGTAATGTGAAATATATATTTGGTCTTCCTTTCCAGGCATACATCTCCTAAAATCTTTGGAATCTTCAAAGTGTTTTTTGTATACTAATGAATTGACTGGTAGCTGGCAGTCCCTAAGTAGCTTTTGGTCACCAGAAATACCAAGGCAAGATTAGAGGGGTAGGACATCCAGTCCTACCCCTCAACCTCTAGAGAGGAAGGTTGAGCTGGTCAAGTGGACAGTGATGTAATCATTCATGCCTATGTACTGAAGCTTCCATATTCACTTAAAATGACAGGATTCAGAGCTTCTGGAATAGCAGAACACATGGAGGTTCCTGGAATGGCCTGCCTGGAGCAGACAGGGAAATACAAGCCCCTGCCCATAGGCTTTGTCCTATCCACCTTTTCTTCCTCCAGTGCTCATTGGTATCCTTTGTAATACCCTTTATAATAAACCAGTCAACTTAAGTGACTTACCCTGAGTTCTGTAAGCTACTCTAGCAGATTAGTCGAACCAGAGGAGGGGTATGAGAACTTCAGTTTATAACTACTGGGTCAGAAGCACAGGCAGAAAAACCTGTGGCTTGTGACTGGCCTCCAAAGTGAGCAAGAAATCTTGGGAACTGAGTCTTAATCCTGTGGGATCTGATGCCATATCCAGGTAGGTAGTGTCAGAGTTGAATTGGAGGATACCCTGCTGGTGTCTGCTCAGAATTGTTTCCTTCTTGGGGGTGGGGGAGAGAAATTCTCACATCTTTCGATGTCACAGAATTGTTCTGTGTTGATTATAGTTATGTGAAAGTATATAAGAAACTAAATATTTTGTTATATTGTCAATGTCTACAGGAGATACAATTAAACCAGAAGGCCTATAATTATAAGTGATAATCCTACGATAAGAACAATCAATTTTTTAAACAAAAAGATGGGAAAGGCCAACAGATGAAAACATGGGTAACAAGATACTATCAAACTGAAGGCAAACAGATGACATTAAACTTGCCTAAGGGTCAGTTTATATGAATAAAGTGCCTAAGAGTGTCCTAACTACCATAAAGAGAGCATCAAAATATGCAAATAATTCTTTTGTATAAGATGTTCTTGGACATGTTTATGAAAAGATAATATGACAAAGCTGAAAACTTTTGAGTTATAGAGAAAATTCCATTCTAAGATAGCTATGTATGGCAAGATCTCTAATTACATTTAGATCTGCACCATCTATTACAGGAGTCACTAGCCACACATGGGCACTGGGGAGTACTTGAAAATGTGCCAGATTTAAAGTGAGATGTGCTATAAGTATAAAATACCAACTTACTAAGGCTTAGTGTTAAAAACATTTTTATTCTCACTACAGGAATTTTTATATGCTGAAATAATAATGCCTTGGATATATTGGCTTAAATCATAGTTTCATTTCTGTCTTTTTACCTTTTTAATGTAGCTACTAGAAAATTACCTGGGTGACTTTATATTCCACTGAACACGGTTCCATTAGATAATGAATTTTATTAGTAGTTTTGATATAGTTCATGTAATTTAATTTTTGCTTTCATAATGCATGATTGTGGCTGAAGATTTGCTGCTTTGAGCACAGCTGATAAATTGTCTTTATGAGAGAATTAAACTTATGAACAAGCTAATTTTTATCATTAGCACCAACCCATTTATAGTTCCATGTTCAATCATCTTTAAAATAATGAGGAAATAAAATTAATATTCAGATAAATTCACAATACTATATAGAAAAAATATAAAAAGTGGATTATTAGCTGGCTGACAGGCCCTACTACCAAGGAAATACAGCTCTGGGAGATTGGGGTCAGTTCATGTAAGAAGGTCTGAATGTAGCACATCAGAGCTAATGTAGAAACAACAGACTTTTTGTTTTTAATTAATTTATTTAAATGCATTTCAAGTCATGGCACATATATAGTGCTCAATTTTTCCATTTATCTGGTTGCAAACCAGATAGAGTCACACCATTTGTGTCTTCATACATGCACCAAGGGTAGTGATGACGATTTCAACCAACTATCTTCACTACACCCATTCCCCTTTCCCTCCCCCCACCTCCCCTCTGCCACATCCAGAGTTCATTCATTTCTCATATATTCCCCTTTCCCACCCCCCTTATGTATCAGCATCCACTAATCAGAGAGAACATTTGGCATTTGGTTTTTTGGGATTGGCTTATTTCACTTAGCATAATATTCTCCAATTCCATCCATTTACCTGCAAATGCCATAATTTTATTCTCTTTTATTGCTGAATAATATTCCATTGTGTATATGTACCA